>CAUYTI010136123.1:0-10590 GCA_963575145.1 Galago senegalensis | reverse complement strand
CGTACACCTAAGGTGGCAGGTTCGAATCCCCAGCCCGGACCCGCCAAACAACAATGACGGCTGCAACCAAAAAATGGCCAGGCATTGGGGCGGGCGCCTGTGGTCCCAGCTACTTGGGAGGCAGAGGCAAGAGACTCGCTTGAGCCCAGGAGTTGGAGGTTGCTGTGAGCTGTAATGCCACGACACTCTGCCAGGGGGACAGCTTGAGGCTCTGTCTCAAAAAAAAAAAAAAAAAAATAGAAACTGCTATTAGGAAAAAGTTATGGTGACATAGAAAATTATTTTACTCTAAGTACAAAAAGCAGGACTTATGATGCTGTAAAATGCACTGAGAAATCATTATGATCAAATATGTTAAAATGTTAATGGTGGCATCTTTTGATGGGGAAGCTACAGGTTCTGTTTCTCTTCTTCATGTCTCATACTGTACATTTCCACATCTCATAGAATGGGAAAAAATAAGATCACTTAAGAGAAGAAAAATAAGCCTCTACTGCAAATCCTAGTGTTGATTAAAATTCATTTGAGATATGACTTCATCACGTACTGCTTTTGTGTTTCTCATGGTCAACTTAATTCACTTGTCCTTTAGCAGAATTTAATGCAAATTATATAATAAAGAAAAATATTGATGTAACTGTACTTTGCCATCTGCTTCCTTTCTCTATGCCATGTCGTATTGATTTTGATAGGCCAGGTCAAAGCTGAGTGTTTCCTGTTTGTAAGGCTGGGCTGACCTCTGAAGGCCTCATACTGCTCTGCCTCCTCGATCCCTGGGGAGAGGCTCCGAGTTCTTGGTTGATAGCTGAAGGCAGGGTAAAATAAAAATCTCTGAAGTACTTATAAATCAGTTTTCCTACAGGGCAGAATTGTGGTGTTGGATGCTCACTGAAAATAGTCTATTGATCACAAAACTAAACCAGGTGGTTCTTTATTCACTCAAGGATTCATATTGTCTTGTGAACAATTGAGTCACCTTATAATCTTTTTAAAATATGGCACACAATAAAGAAAAACTTGTGGAAAATATCTGCAGAAGTTTCTAATCTAGGGTTCGATCTAATTTTCAGAAATGGTACTTTAATCTCTGATCGAGGGTCATAATATCCTCTTGAAATGGACTATGAAATTCAACACACATTTGGAGGGTAAGAGAGAGTGATATTCATGAATAATTTTTTTCTTTAGATACATTTTAATTTGAATATATCTTATTTCAAAAAGACAATTCTTGATTTTCATTTTGAAACAGTGTAGGCCAAGACCTACATTGTGGGGACTTGACCACTGTGGCCTTCCCGAGTAATTCTGAACAAGGAATTGCCACTGGTAGGTCTTCCAGTGGCTGTGTAAGAAGAAGCCTATAAAATAAAGCATCCTGATAACTGAGAACTGTGAGATTGGGTTTTTTTTTTCCTTCATGTTCTTCCTAATTGATTAGTTGACTTGGATACTGATCTGCTGCTGAGCCAAAGCCTAGTGTTCAGCATCAGGACCGTTGTCCCTGACAGTGCAGCTTCATTCCACAGCACAGCTTTGAGTTCCTGGAGAAAGTTCTCTGTTGGATGTTAGAAGTTCATTGGTGATAGCAATGTAGCACTGGCTCATGAAGACCTTGTAGCCTGGCTAGTGGGACTGGACATAAGGACACTGGTAAATGAGACAATAGCAGAGGCTACACCAAGTGTGTGATGTGTGGTGGGGAGACTTTCCCATGGGTGGTAGATTAGTCAGGTCTCCAAAGAAACAGAATCAATAGAATCTCTCTCCCCCCTCCTTCTCTCTCTCAAAAGAGATGGTTTTAAAGAATTGGCTTTTGCAATTGTAGAAGCTAGCAAGTCTAAAATCTGCACATCAGACCATCAGGCTGGAAATCTAGAGAATTCCTTCTTTTTCTCTTTTGTTTTTATATCCATTCGGGTTTTTTTCTTTTGAGACGGAGTCTCCCTTGGGTAGAGTGCCATGGTGTCATCATAGCTCACAGCTATCTCAGTTTATAACCTCAAACTCTTAGGCTCAAGCAATCCTCTTGCCTCAGAGTAGCTGGGACTACTATACACCAATATGCAGAGAAGGCACCTGCCACTCTACTTTGTCTATTTTTAGTAGAGATGGGGTCTCATTCTTGCTCAGGCTGGTCTCTGCTCAAACAATTCACCTGGCTTGGCCTCCTAGAGAGCTAGGACTACTGGTGTGAGCCACCAGCTGGAACTCCTTCAGAGAACCTCAGTCTTTTTCTCTTAAGGCCTTCTACTGGCTGGATGAGGCTACCCATATGAGAGAGGGTGAATCTGCTGTACTTAAAGTCTACTGATTTAAATGTTAGTCTCATCTAATCACTGCCTTCACAGAAACCTCTAGACTGGTGTTCAGTCACACATCTGGACACCACAGTCTAGCCAAGTTGTCACAAGCAGAGAGCTACTTCATGGGGAGATGCTAGTTAGGAGATAGAGCAATATTCAAAGAAGTTTGAAAATTTAGGTCCTTATTTGCTCCCAAAGTATATGAATCAACTGCACATCAGAGAAGAGGAGGTCATCCTGTGGAAATGGCCCACACTGACATTTTCCCCAGCAATGAGTAAATTTCTCTCTGTCATTTGTTGAGCAGAGGGACAGAACTCCCACCAGAGGCTCCAGAGAATGTGATTGGTGTAGTCCTGGCCTCACCATCTTAGAGACGCAGCTTCCTTTCTCTGCACGTTTACCTTATTAGTTTTTCTTTGTCTTCTGCAGATTCATCATTTGTAATTGATCATTTTCTCTTTCTCTCCTTTTAAAGAGATGAGCAATTTTCTCTAATTACTTACATACATGAGCATTTTCTCTTTTAATTACATATTATTTCCTTCTTGAATATGTAATTCATTCCTGTGGTACAAATTCAAAAGATTTAAAAGCGTATACAGTGAAAGTCAGTATCTCTCTCGCTTCTAACCTCAAGCCACCTTAAGTTCCTCCCCAGAGGGAACAACTATTATTATGTTGCTGATTTGGTTTTAGAGATATTATCCTGTAATGTACAAACAATTGAGCATGTGTACTTTTTAAAACACAGACCAATGATAACGCTTTGGTGTTTTTCACTTAACCAAGCATGTTTGAGATTGTTTCACTTGACTTTACTTAAAGTTGCCCTTTTACAGCTACATAATATTCCATTGTACAAATACAGTAGAGCCTCCATGGTTAACCACCTCCTTAAGTTGACTTAATTTTCATAGATTGGATATGTTCCACATGTGAATATCTGTACAGGAGGCCTAGTTCCTTATGTTGACCACCTCGGTATGTTGACCAGTTTGTCATAGTCCCTTGGGTGGTCAACTTACAGAGTCTACTGTGTGCCATAATTTACTTCGTCCCCATCTACATTATTTCCAGGCTTATGCCAGTAGGACAATCTAGGCATAAATATCCTTGTACACACACTTTGCCCCCCCCCATTTCTTTAGATAAAATTCCTAGAAGTAGAATTGTTAGGTCAAAGGCCATGTCCATTTGAAATTTTGACATATCAGCACACTCCATGAAGATTGTTGGAGTTAAGACGCCTATCCCTGGTTATCTTTAGCTTCACTTAGAGATATGCAGACACAACATCCCGTGGCATTATTTTCAATGATCGTGATGGATTTGGGTGATCCATTCTCTCCTTTTCCCTCATGCCCCTGGTGGCAAATCACCAGTACTGAACTTTGGCTGGCTGGGTTTAGTCTGAGGGAAGGGAACAAAGTGAGGGCAACTTGTTCATGGAGGCAGTGACACATAGAGTCACCTTCTTAATATTGGGATCTGGTTCAAGTACAAAAATATAATAGATCTCTTGTTTGTAACTTTCAGCTCATGGGTATTGGGAGTAGAATTTACATTCTACTCTAGAGAGTTCTTGTGAGCCTGGGAGCCGTAGGTTTGTAACTGCACCTAAGTGAGCTAACCATGTGTGTTGTTTAGGTGACTACCTGGCAAAGTCTGTTGTCATTCTTGTTCATTAGGAGGTAGGTGTGGCATGGGTGGGATGGCAGGGCAGGAAGAGATTAGCAGTCTGGTTGTCCTTGGGCTTGAGGGCTGAAGCAAGGGAGATGGCCTGGATGACTGCCCTGGTCTTTTCAGCTATGCAACTGAGACAGCTCCAGCTTGGTAGCAGAGCTTGAGTCATGAGGGCAGATGAGCATTTTTCTTAATTGAGCAGGAGCTAATGAGAACTGTATTTCTTTGAATCTGCCCATTGGATAAGAACAAACATTAATGGCTACTGGGCTGGAAAGGCCAAATAACAATTTACCAAATGAGAGGGCATCTTCCCCCATCAGTTCTAAAACAGCGCACAGAGGACCAGGCCATGCTTTCCAACAGCGAAAGTCCATCAGCGTCTGCGGTGTTAAATGCAGAGTGAAGGCCCCATAAACAGGCATTCACGTGTGAAGCAATTAAATGTGGCACTGCCCCCGCAGCCACGTTCCAGCAGCTGCCTCTGCCAGAGCTTTCAAGGCTCAGCAACTTGGAGGATGACAGAGGAATAGTAATGTGCTGGTTTTCTTTGCGGACACAAAGAAGACCACAGTCAGGAGCTCATCTCTCCTAATTGAAGCAAGATTCAGATAGCGTTGTTATGGGTCCACAGGGGGAGCAGAGCTAGGCTGTTGGGCCCTGGTAGCACATCCATCCAGCTACCTCTGCCAGAAGACTTTATAATCTGCTAAGGGACACACCTGGTAGAAACTCCAGGCTCCGGAAGAGGCGCAGTGCCCTGGTGGCTTTGCCTCTGTAATAGCACATGCAACCTACTATTTTACACCTTGTGTCTCCCTTTCCCCTCAATGCCCAGTCTTCCTACTTGAGCGTGGGAGCCTAAAGGATATTTCTAAGTCCCTGGGGGTCAGTGAAGTTGGTAGTTATTCCAGATTGGTTTTTGACATCAAGTAGTTAACTTGGTTCATAAGAACAGCTTAAGTCCTTCCTCTGAATGCCCATAATTTGAAGTGTTGAGGACTCTGGCATTATCCCAGGGCTGGACTGGGCCACGTCTGGTCACGAAGGAAGATTGACGACAGAAAGAATATTGTGAGGTTTCTCTTTTTCCCCTTCTTAGCCATCTCTTCAAGAGCTTGGAGTCCATGTGAGTCCCTTTGACACTAACACTTAGGTCTCCAGGGCATTCCTGGGTAGCTGACTGACCCATCTAAAACCACCCTGGGTGCGTGATGTGGGTGTGTCTGGGTGGGGCACCAACTCACCCTGTCTGCTCCACACTCCTGGTTCAGGGAACCCGTAGGCCCTGCCCCGAGACCTCTGTGAGATCCTGCTGGTCTCCACACAGTGAAGGCTGTTTACCTCCTAGGTCCTAAGGGGCAGAGCAGCCTCCTAGGTTTCTGGGAAGGGTGGGTTAGAAGGACATGAGATGCTCTTCTGTCATCCAGACTCCAGAAGCATCTTTGCCTGCATAGCTGAGGCAGTATTTCTCAATGGTTAACACTTGCCATCTCTCCTAGAATCCTGGCTCTAGCTCTTACTGTGTGTTTTTTGGGGGACTGCTTACCCTCTCTGTGGCTGGGCTTCCACATCTGTAAAATATGGATAATAAGTAGTACCTACTTTGTAGGAGTGTAGTGAAAATTAAGTGATATCATGCATGTGAAGTGATTAGAGAGGTATTTTTTGTACAAGAATCCCCTCTACCTTGTCCCAGTCCTTGACCATTGTTACTCCATGTTTTGACCTAAGACCTCTTCCTGGGGCTTAAATCTAGTCTGGGTGGGACAGGTGGGTAAGCAGGTCGGGATCAACAACTGCCAGAGCATCCCAGGCTCTCCCTCCTCTTTTGCCTTTGAACACACAAAGTTCCTCCCCTCATGCTGACACCAGGACATTTATAAGCTCCCAGGCATATCACTTATGGTCCTGGGTGCTTGCAGGGGTCACAGTTCTGCAAACTGCATGTGTGAACCCTGCTGGGCCTCACTAGGTCCCCATGAAGCCCTCTTGGCTTCCATGGGGTGGCCTCTGCAGGCCTATTGCACATCCACTGACAGCCTTTTGGGCCTTTCACCCAAAAAGCCATCTTGTCACTCTTGAACACGTTGCCATGATCATCAAAATGACTCCCAAGCTTAGGGTAAGATGAGCAATTTACACATATTCTCAGCCGTACAGTCAGTTTTTCTACAGGGTACCTGAGCTCAGCATTTACCAGCTGTGCCTCAAAGGCTGTTCCCCTCCAGAAGAACTACATAACAGCTCACCCTGAGTGCTGGGGGGTGTTATCCTCACAGCAGCAGAACTCCTGAATCTCCAATATAGGGCAGTGCCGTGGGCACTTCTGTTCTGTCTGTCCTGTGGCTGGGCCAGATCTCTTGGGTTTTGTGCCTAGGTATATTCTGTCCTTCCCTTGTGTGTGTGTGTTTTGGGGGGAGGTGGTCAGGTCCGTGGCTAATTTGCCATTACTTTGGGGAGATGGATGTCAGTTACAATGCTTTACTTTGTTATTAAGCAATTGTGGTTCTCATTCCCTTCCTTTTCATCCCCAAATGAGATACCTTTTGACCTACAGCCTTTCCCCAATCTTCTTTATCTTGAAGTTCTCTCTCTTTTTACATTAAAATTTTTCTCAGTCATTCATTTGATAATATGTTTGTACTTTTTAGCACCAGTTGATGAAGCTATTTACCAAATGAGAATAGTCAATAATGTACGCATATACAATCACTAAAAAATCTCTTATCTATAAAATAGAAGTTCACTGATGGGCTACACTTATTAACTGAGCACAATCTCTAAATAGGTGAGTCCCATAGTTTGGAAAAACCCACTCCTACCTCTGTTTTGGGAGGTGTGTGTGTCTCTGTCACAAACGCACATACTCGCATACAGCATAATTGATGGTAATCAATAACCTGTGACAGTTCTTTCTTTTTCAGCTGAATTGGGGTTATAGTATAGAGGCTTTTGGGCTTTGGTGATCCAAATTTCTGGACTGGCTGCACTTACTAGCAATACATCTCTGGGAAATCCAGTTAGTCACTCTTAGCGCTAGTTTCCTCATCTTTAAAATGAAGAAGTTTGAATTCTGATTCTGTAAAGTCATTTCCACCCTTTATATTCCATAACTCCCTGGATTCCGAAGACAAGGGCTCTGATTTATAGTGGTGATTAATTAGGGAGCAACAAAGCCAAGTGCATATTTGCATACTAATGGAATGTTAATCAGCAGGATGAGATGAAGCTCATCAGAACCCAGGTGGGCTGTCTGAACACCATCCTCCTGAAGGTGACTGGACAGGGCAAGCGCAGGCAGGAGGAGTCACATTTAGCAGGAGTACTGGAGTTCATCAGTTATCAGTGGCTCCAGGCACGTGAAATGGCATCTGGTTAAGCCCTTATGGCTCCAGTCCTGGAATTTGGAAGCGTTATCTGCTAGAGCAGAGGGATTAAAAATAATATGTGGGCCTGGTGAGTGGTGGCTAATAGTCAGCCAGGTGGTACTTTTATTCTTAATGGGAAAGGAGTCTTAGCGAAGTGGAAGTCAGGAGACCAAGGTGGGTAGATTCTGGACCACCAGCAGATACCCAGGGTCACGTCAGAAAAGCTCAGTTGACTTCTCTGCAGCTCAGTTTCAGTCTTCATTTTGCAAATAGTTATTATTTGACTCTTTTTTTTAAAAATTGAATGGTAACTGTGTACATTAATGCACTTCTGGGGTACAGTGTGATGTTTTCACACAGAATCCGAAACACTTCCATCAAACTGGTTAACATAGCCTTCGTGTCATTTTCTTAGTTATTGTGCTAAAAGATTCATACTCTACTCTTAGAAAGATTCACTTGTGTAATCCCTCCAATCCCCCTCCCTCCACCCATTCCCCCCTCCCCGTATTCTTAAGCTGTTATTAGGTTATAGCTTTCATTATTTGACTCTTGTTATAAGAATAAAATAAAATAAGGTGGCAACAGCCCTCTGTAAAGGTCTAAAGTGCAAGTGACCCTTGACCAACCAGGTTTAAACCTCAGGGGTCCATTTATATGCAGATTTCCTTCCATCTCTGCCACCCCTGGGATGATAAAGTCAGTCCCTCCTCTTCCTCGACCTCAGCCTACTTAGTGTGAAGAGGCTGAGGACAGAGACCTTTATGATGATCTACTTCCACTTAACAAATAGTGAATATATTTTCTCTTTTCTATCATCTTCTCAATAACATTTTCTTTTCTCCAGCTATAAGAATATAGTATATAAATACATATTCAAAATATGTGTTAATTGGCCATTTGTGTCATTGGTGAGGCTTCTGGCCTACTGTAGGTTAACAGTGGTGGAGTTTTTGTTGAGTCAAATTTTGTATGTGGATTTTCAACTGCTTAGAGGGTCAGTGCCCCAAACCCTTATTGTTCAAGGGTCAGCTGTACTGTGAAAATTGTCAGAATCAAGATGGAGTCACTTTTGAGAAACCCTTGGCCATGAGGGGTGTCTCTCACACATGGTTTTCCTGGTAACTGGAACTAATAACACAAGAAATATTTTCAGACCTTAGCTTACTCTGTGAGTCAGACAGGACAGATAGCAGAAGAACAGCTGGCCACTTGCACAAGAACACTTGCCTATTTCAAAAACTGTCTTAAAGCCCAGTTCAAAATTAAAAGGGTCTAACCATAACTCAAGATTTTAAGTCCTACCTAACAACCATTGACACTTTCCATTCAAAAGTCACAGGTTCTTGTAAGAACTTTCTTTTAAAACTACTCATGTAACCTCATGATCTCCCAGTTATGATGGTCATGGTGTCATGAGTATCACATAAAGATTCACACCTGCTGGGAAGAGTTCTACCCACTGTGGAATCAACATGAAGCTAGGAATGGGATCCCTCGTTTATAAACGTTTGGTTCTTTTTTTAACTAAAGATTTAACTGAACTCTAAATACTCAAATCCCAATAAGGAGAGGAAAATGGACTTGAGGGATGAATGGAGAAAAAAAAAAAAGAATCATGGCCTTCAGAAAATTATTTGGACTGCCTCATGATACTGTGGTTAGGTGAGGTGTGAGTTTGCTTTGCACAGCACCGGCACTTACCAAGTGGAAGAAATAATGTCTCCCCTTGCCTGGTGTACAGGAAGGCTGTAGAGGTAGGTAGTGGTTAGAAAGTGATTTAATCTCCCTGAAAGAAAGAGGGTATAGAAATCAGGAATGGGGAGGCGGCATATGGAGAGATATTTTTGGTAACGTTTATTGTAATACCCCTCACATTCAGCAGGGTGTCCACTGTAGGTGATGGAAATGTATAGTGAGAAATTTTTCCAG
The DNA here is from genome assembly GCA_963575145.1 of Galago senegalensis. Taxonomy (NCBI): domain Eukaryota; kingdom Metazoa; phylum Chordata; class Mammalia; order Primates; family Galagidae; genus Galago; species Galago senegalensis. Next base: position 1,295 of record CAUYTI010136123.1, on the reverse strand, counting down.
TGCAAACAAGGGAAGGAGTCGGGGCTCAGAAACAGAAAGAACCAGGCTGAACAAATCCTGTACTTCAGACCAGGATCTGGACAGAGATTGATGACCCGGCAAAGCCTTTTCCACCTGAATGTAGGCTGGTACACTACTATGGGTCATATGTTTTTCTGGGTCAGGCTGTGGCACAACTTAGGCTTTTTTTTTTTTTTTAATCACATTCTGACCTGTTCATAAACCACAGTGCAAAGTAACAACCCAGAAACACCAGGAAAAGGACCCATAAATAGATTTTCTCACCAGACCAATTAGAAAACAAACACCAATAAAATTCTTTGTAAAAATGTCATTATTAAATATGTTTTTGTCCTTAAGTTGCTGCTCCCTGAATAACCAGTAACCATCCTTGAGCACTGACATCAGGGAGCGGTAACCAGGGCTGGCAGTAGGTGAGCTGAGCAAGGCACTGTGTGAGGAACAAAACTGAAGGAGGTTCCAACAAGCTCAGTAATCATATTTAGTTGCTACATTTTAAAAAATGAAATTAGCAAACTCTGTCTGTCTTGTTATCACCAATAAAGCCTTAGCACCTACCCGGAGCCTATACACACTTTCCCCACATCATTCTGTTCGGTTCCTGCAGTAACTCATCATCTCTTGGCTGCCACGGCAAAATCTGACAGACTGGGTGGCTCACACAGTAGACATTTTCTTCTCCCAGTTCTGGAGGCTGGAAGTCCAAGATCAGGATGCTGGCATGGCTGGGGCTGGTGAGGGCGCTCTTGCTCACTTCCAGACAGCCCTCTGCATGCTGTGTCCTCTCCTGGTGGAGATGGACAGCTCTGGTGTCTCTTCCTCTGGCAAGGACACTAATCTCATCATGGGGGCCATATTCTCAGAGTCTCATTTAAATCTCACCATGCCTAATAGTACCACATTGGGTTTAAAACTTCAGCATATGAATTTGGGAGGTGGGGTGGTGAACAAACATTTGATTCATAACACCTATTAAAACCTCTCATCAACCCAGTGAAGTCTTTATTATCAACATTCCCCCCACTATCTCTGTTTCTATCTCAAGTGAGCATTTAGGTGCAGAAATGTTAAATAACTTGTCAATTTACATAGCCAGCAAATGGTAGAATCAGTGCTATAGTTTGAAAGTGTTTCCCTTATAGGGGTACAGGTGAATCTTTCTAAGAGTAGAATGTGAACATTTTAAAGCAATAACTGAGAAAATGACATGAAGGCTGTGTTGACCAGTTTGATGGAAGTATTTCAGAATGCATGTGAAAACCCCACACTGTACC
>CAUYTI010136118.1:0-35411 GCA_963575145.1 Galago senegalensis | reverse complement strand
GTGGCATTACAGCTCACAGCAACCTCCAACTCCTGGGCTCAAGCGAGTCTCCTGCCTCCGCCTCCCAAGTAGCTGGGACCACAGGTGCCCGCCACAACACCCGGCTATTTTTTGGTTGCAGCCATCATTGTTGTTTGGCGGATCCGGGCTGGGGATTCAAACCCGCCACCTTAGGTGTACGTGGCTGGCGCCTTAGCCAGTTGAGCTATAGGCGCCGAGCCCAGCCTTCACACTTCTACTGACTCCTTGCAGCCCAGGACTTAGATGGGGCTGCAGGTTGAAGGAATTCCCTAGGCAGGCCCAGATGTGCTCATAGGAAGAGGAAGGCATGGACAGAGGAGGCAGCCAGGGCTGGGTTCAGGCCTGGGGCCACCAGAGAGAATAGCCAGTCAAGGAAAAGGTTCCTAGAGGTTCCTGGGGAAGCCATTTGTGAGTCTGTTTGTAAGTCCTTGACATGTCCGAGCCAGATGCCCAGGACCTGAGGCCTCTGCCAGAAAATTGCTGCTCAGGCCTCCAAGGACAGACCTTTGGAGATAGCCCATCCCCTTCCAAATATGGTCACCCACATCATCAAAACCATACCTCAAACACTTGCCTGACATTCACACTCCACAAGCCCACTCAGACCCTCATGGCCACAAAAGGCCACCCACTCATTCAACAAATATTGACCAAGCACCTCCCCATGCCAGGCACTGCTCTAGGCACCTGGAACACATCATTACACACCCTGGACAAAGGCCCCATCCCTTGGGAGAACTGACATTCTAATAGAGATAATGACAACAGCAACAGAAGTTTAGGATAGTAAATAAAAAATCAGTGTATTGGAAGGTGATATAGAGAAAAGAAAAATGACCACAAGATAAGGGAAGTTGGAGCGCTAGAGGGAGGGGCAGATATCAGCTTTTAGTAGAGTGATCAAGAGCTCATTAAAGAGTGCCACTTGGCCAGCAACATGGCTCACGCCTATAATCCCAGCACTCTAGGAAGCTGACCAAGGTGAGAGCTCAGGAGTTCAAGACCAGCCTGAGCAAGAGAAAGATTGTCTCTACTAAAAACACAAAAATTAGCCAGGCATTCCGGCACACGCCTGTAGTCACAGCTAGTCAGGAGGCTGAGGCAGGAGGATTGCTCAAGCCCAGAAGTCTGAAGCTCAGTGAGCTAAGCTGGTACCACCACCCTCTAGCCCAGGCTAAAGTGACACTTATGAGAATTTTTTTTTTTTTTTGAGACACAGTCTTTCTCTGTCCCCCTGGATAGAAAGCCATGGCATCATAGCTCACAACAACCTCAAACTCCTGGGTTTGAGCAATCCTCTTGCCTCAGCCTCCTGACCAGCTGGGACTACAGGCACCTGCCATGATGCCTGGATTGTTTTTCTATTTTTAGTAGAGATGGGGTCTTGCTCTTGCTCAGGCTGGTCTCAAACTCCTGAGCTCAGGCGATCCACCTGCCTCAGCCTCCCAGAGTGCTAGGATTGATTATAGACATGAGCCACTGCGCCCAGCCAAGAGAATTCTTAAAGGGAGTGATTAAGTTATTCATTCCTTCATGCAATAAATATTCACAGAACATCCACTGTGCCACCGTGCACCAGGAACTGCTCTAAAGTAAGGGTACAGCCGTGAACTAAGCAGCTAAAATTCCCACCCTGGGGGAACTTACATTCTAGCTTCCAGGAATGAAAATAAAAACAAAAAAGTTTGGGGATCAGTATTACGGAGATGAAAGGGAGGAGAAAGGAGGGATGTGAGATTTTAAGCAGGGATGCTTCCCCCTTGCTCCGCCCCATGCTCACCCTGGCAAATCTTCTCACAGGTCACCTTCCAAACTCACTGTCACACACACTTGAGTTAGACTCAACAGGGACTTCCAATACAAACACAGGCACACGGGAACCTTCCCTGCTATGAAAAATACTCTCACACAAATACACCCACGCGTGAACACACACACAAACACACCCAGCACACTCATCACACAGAGAACCCACGTAAAGAACACCCCCAAGCTCAGCTTGCATGAGCTTCAGAGAAACACACCCTCAAGGTCATACAGAAAAACCAGAAGATCAGAACCGGCAGGAGCCACAGGGGTCAGCAGAGGCCGAAGACTGAAGAGAGGCATCGGTTTGCCGGAGGCCAGCAGTGGAGTAGTGGTGCTGTGGACATGAGCCCAGTCCCAAATTCTGTGCGATATCCTACACTCTTCCCTGTCCTTAGACTGTCAACCTCAGCACTCCACAAAGATACTCACACTTGCAAAACACAGATAATCACACACCCTTGCACCCAGGGACACAGAGAGAGGCACACACATTCGTGTAAAAACGTAAACCTCATTCCCATCTTCCATGAACAAGGTGGGAGGAGGTTTGGAAAGTTTCTTGCAATTACATCCCCCCTTGTTCACTGTGCCGCCTCCCACTCACCCCACACATCACAGCTGTCCCGGCCACTAGCAGATTTTCCTCCTGCCCTCACCTATGGCCATGAGCTGTGTGTGCATCCAGACGCATCTTGTATGATCGCATACACATGCACTTTGGAAATGGTGGAACATGTCTGTGTGTAAGTATTCACACACGTGCAAGCATGCATGGGGGGTTTGCAACGTGTGAGCACCTTTTTGTGTGCAAGCTGGTATGTCTGTGCACACACGTTCCCAGAAAGGCAGGCAAATTTATAATCTAAATCTTGTTTCTCCAGGGGATGAAAGAAAGCAAAGCAAAGTTCAGGTTTAAATCACACCAGCACGGGCAGGAGGGGTTCCCTTGCCTCGCATGATTATCTGCCGGTGTGTAGCAGAACGGGCTGGCAGGCAGGAGGCAGCGAGCAGCCCACCAGCAGGGAGCCATTTGTTGTCTCCAGGCCCCTGGGACCTGCTGTGACTGCTCCAGGAGCGGGAGACCAGAGCATAGCAATAGTGACAACAAGCACATGCCTGTCCCTGGTGCTGGAGGAAGTGGGAGGAAGGGCGCTGGCATCCAGCTCTGGCCTCCTTGTGCTATAGAAAACGCGCAAAGGGAGAAAACGTAGAGACCCATGGGCCGGAGAGAAGCCCAGGCACTTCTTGGGCTGGATAGAGGGAGAGGGTCCAGGCAAGAGGTGGCACAAGCCCCAGGGCAGGCCTTGCCCTGCCAACCTCCCCACTGGCCAGAAAGCATCCTCAGGGCTCCAGACAGGCAGAGCTTTGAGCAGCCTGAGTTTGCCTCTCACCCCTTTCTCCCACTGAGAGCCACCTCTTCCCTCATCTCTGTCCCTTTCTCTTTGTTTCTGTGTATTTGTTCTTGGTCTCTCCCTGGGTCTGTCCCTGTATTTCTCTTACCATGTTGTATCTGATCATCTGCCTCCGTCTCTCCATCCACCTATCCTGTACTCCTCTTTTCAAGTCCCTCTTTCAGCTCCAAGCTCAACACTTCCCTGTCATCTTCTTGCGATACACAATCTCCTCCCAGAGCATTTTATCCCAGGTGAGCCTCTCACCATTCAGTTTCTGGGAGGGTGGAGACCAGAAATCCCATTTTATGGATAAGAAAACTGAGCCCCCAAAGCTTACCCAGGTCCACACAACTAACACAGAATTAAAAATCCAGGTCTCTCCATTGCACGACCAGCTCCCTTTAAACTCCACACCACCTAGACTCGTGAGCAGTTCTCCTCAGCACTCCATACCCAAAAGATTTAAGAACCGGGTGGCACAAATCAGTGCATCCTACCCCAGACCATCCACCAAAACTGACTTCAATCAACGAAGGTCCTAGCACACAGAATAAGAGCTGGGATGGAGACATGAGGTCTCTATGCACGTCCTCCCAAAGCCATCTCATGTCAGCCCCACTCTCCCCCACATCAGAAGTGTGTGTACCTCTCCACTTTCCAGGCCCACCTAGGATGGTGGGCTTCTTGCCTCTTAAGTAGGTAGATACCTCTCGAGGCCTCAATCTTCCTATCTGTATAATGGGGATGATAAGTCTTGCTCACACTGCTGGATTGGGCTCTGCTCCAACAAGACACAATAGCCTTGCTCCTTCTGCAGGACTCTGACCACTAACAACCCTTAGTCTGCAGCCACCAAGAGTCCCCAGACACCTCTGGAGGGAGGACTGCTGTGGTTCCTAAGCCACACAGGCAGCTGGGCAGCAACCATGAAGTCACGGATCCAGAAGCAGAGCCCCATCTGCAGCAACATCCAACAGCCTCCAGAAGCCTCCACCGCTGCCTCCAGCCCCCACCCAAGAGGCGTCAGCACCAACGACCCGCCAGGGCCTGCCCATTTTCCTTTCTTTTCATTGCCGGCTCCGCGCACAGTTATAGAACCAGGTCTCCACAGAGTAATTTACTGGCAGAATCTCTCCCAGAATCCAGCTTGAAACCAAGCTGTAAAAACAGCTTCGAGTGTAAATAATTCATGCAGACAATATGACTTTTTTATGTAAATTCGGTGCATTAACCCTCTATTATAATGATGGACGACAGATAGGGGCGACGTTGCCTTGGTAAGAGCTAATGGATGGCCGCCATAAATTCACTGCACATTTTATTGTGTTGCTGGAAATTGTGCCTTCAGGCAATGCTGTTTACTTTTATGTAAAACTCTAGGTTCCCTAAATATTACAAATATTTTACATCCAGCTCCTCAGCATTTGGGCTCTGCCCACAAATCAAGCTTTCTCCATGTGAGTTGTAATTAAAGGTTTGTTGTTTTTTTTTTCCTGGGACAATTATCTCCAACTATAAAGAGAAATATTTTTCCCCTTTAGATGTTCCGTCATTGACTTATTAACAAACCCTTTGAAGAAGGAGGTTGGAAGTGACTCGCCGTGGTACTTGGCAGGAGGTGGGTCCGCAGGAGAAGGGGCTCTGTGGGCACGAGAGCTTGGTGGCGGCCTTTCATGTCGGCCGCCACTCTGGTTTATTTACACATATGATATTCCGGGCCTTCCCTCCCCCCTCTTCCTTTTTATAATTCATGACCACTTTAGCAGGGTAATTCCTCCAACCACCTTTGCAGGAGATTGGCCCCTCGCACAGCTCCTGCCCACGCTCCTGTGGGGATGCGGACGGCTGGAGCCCGGTGCCGGAGAGGGTCAGAAGTGGAGTCGTCCCAGCTGGCTGCCCATACCCAGGCAGACTCATCCCACCCTCAGCCCCCTGTCTGCTCACATGGATGGAAGGAAACTCAGGTTTTCCTGCATTGATTTCTCCTGCAATCCAAAGTATTGGAAATGTACTTTCAGTTCGGCCCCTGCCCAGGCTGAGGGCATGGGGAAGCTGCTGCGTTGTGCCAGAGGTCTAAGGAAAGGAAGACCAAGAACCTCAGAAGCTTATTAATGAAGGGAGGCAACAGCTGGAGCAGCAGCCCTCTTAAAAAATAATCCTCACACTTGTTTATTATTGTCATTAATATTAATGGCCATGCTATTAATATTCATACAGCTGCATTAATATCCTCCAGGAGCACCTGGGATCTCCAAGCACTTCTAATGGCGTGGGATTCTGCCTCCAGGGTCCCCACCTCCCCTCCTGCCCCTCCCCATGAGGACACAGCCTGTCCTGCACAGGTTCCAAACTACCCTCCCATCTCCTCTCTGTCCTCCCTGATTGGTGCCTGCCCTCGGAAGCCCAGAGTCCCTGGGGGTTTTGCTGTGAGGATGGGACCACAGGCCAGGGATCCTGGACATTTCCTGCCTCCCCAAGGAGCACAGGAAGGTTTCTGACAAAGGTGGCTTAAGAAAGAAAGATGGTTCATTTCCCCCTCAAGGGTTCAATTTCCTGCAGAGTCAGAAAAAGACACATTGGTCAAAAACAAAGATGAGATCTCATTTTTCACCCATTAGATTGGCAAAGATAATTATAATAATAACGGCAACAGCGGTGACCAGCTCACTGCCTGTGTGCAAGTGCTATGCTTAACCCTCCATGACCACTGCCTTACCAAACTGCCACAACGACCTCACCCAGTGCCCTTCACGGGACTGCAAATTTGTAAAACCATCGGAGAGCAACTTAAAATACACGGCAAAATGCAAATTCTCCTTATATTTTGACCCAGCAAATACATTTCTAAGAATGTCCCGTATGTTAATCATTGAAATTGCTGCCCCCCACCATGCGCACAGGCCCTTTCCCCTCCCATCCTCTGACCCTGTCTTTTGCTCTGCCTTTCAACCTGAACGTCACCTCTCCAAGAAGGCTTCTCAAGTCCCAACTTCCCTGGCTTACCTTCTCTTGTTTTATTTTCTCAGAGCCTGTGTTTCCATCCTATTACTTGCACTTTTCCCTCATAATATAGATCAGCTGCTACCTGGATAGTTACTTTCTGTAACTGCTTAATTCATATGCTCAATGCAAAAAAAAAAAACAAAAAAAAAACCTGCTGTGTTCTCTGCTGGCAGGGGCCAGATGTCCTGTCTCCCTGCTACATCATAAACTCCATCTGAGCAAGGACTGACCGTGTCTGTTTCAGTCACCATTTCTACCTTAGCACCTGGCATTAGGCTGGTCCACAGAACACACTAGATAAACATCTACGGCATAAATGAATAAATGAAATGCACAAAGATGCAGTCTAGGTACAGAGATGTTCATTGCAGGGATGTTTATAAGAGCAAAACAATTGGAAAAATGTCTATCTCCACTGGCTGGAGAATGGGTAAGTAAAGTGAAGTGTATCTCTAGGCCCGAATATCCACACCCATGGTACAGGCCCCCAAACCACGAGGTGAGTCTACAAGAACTGACATGAAGGGTGTCCGTGACATATTGCTGAGTGGAGAGGAAAAAAACAGGTGACAGAACAGCATGTGTCGTCTGATCTCACTCGGGGTGGAACTGCATACGTGGAATCTATTTGTGTATATTCATGCACAGAGAGAAGTCTGGAAGGACGTTCACCAAAATGTTATGTGGTTATCTCTGGCTGGTGAAATCTGAGGTGGTGTTTTACATTTTTCTTTGAACTTTTCCATATTGTCTGAATTTTTTGCAATGAGCATATGTATCCTTTTTTATAAAATGATAAAGCTGCTTTAGAAAGAGGAAAAAAGTATAGGTACATTGGTAAGGGCTTGGTGGGGTGCTTTGTGAGGGGTTAGAATTGGGGAGAATGGAAAAACTGGGCAGAAGCTGGGGCCACGCTGCCCAGGAGCTGTCACCCTCCCAAGCTACAGAGGAGGGGCCAGTTTAGGGCCAGACCCCTGCCCCCGCCCGTCCTTTCTGCCTGTCCAGAGTGGGGTTTCTAAATAGGGATTTCCGCATTTGATTCTTCTGACATGCTTTACCGCCTCAGAGCTGTTTTGCAAAATTCATAGCAGTTTTTGCAGGCTCCAAGCTTCCTGGGACCAATTCCATTTTGAACAATAGCAGAGTGCCTGCTTGCGGGAGGGGTCAGCCCACCCCAGAACGGCCTCCCAGGCTCTGTGAGCTGGGACTGTGGGGCTGAGTGTCGAGGCCACGGCATGAAAATACATGAGCTCGTCCTTGTCCTCGTCCTCACCCTCCTCCTCCTCCTCCTCCTCCTGCTGCTGTCGAGGAGAAGGGAGAAGGAAGGCAGCTGCGCCCCACCCCAGCATCCCTCCTGCGCCCGGAGAGGACCCTTCTCCCCAGGAGGTGAAACGAAGCCCTTCCTAGCGGCCTTCCTTTTTCTAACTGGTCTCCTTACCCCAAAACCACCTAGAGCACTGAGAAGCTAAGTGACTTGGCCAGTTCAAGGTCACAGAGCAAGATCACAGCCAGACACAGGATAGAACCCAGGGTTCCCGCTGCCTGGTCTTTTGCGTGCTTCAATTCTATGTTTTAAAAACATTCAAAGAAAAAGAAAAGCTGGATGCCCCTTCCCTCAAGATAAATCTAAGAGGTATGGCAGTATGTTCATTACCCCAAACTAAGCCACAAAAGACTCCCTCGTTTGCCTCCCTGCCAGTCAGGATCTAGTACCTGGGGCCAGAGCGATTTCTATAAAATAAAAAACTAACCAGCCATTCCTCTGCTTAAAATCCTTCCGTGGGCTCCAGTTTCCTTATGTGGGGGTCTAAGCTGCTTAACCTGGCATTCAAGGTCTTTTGTGGTTATGGCCTCTGCCAGGCTCCCACCACACCCCCCTCCACTGAATGACACCAATGTGTCATACCGCCAACCCCTTCCTCCCAGGTGAGTCAGATGCCTCCTTCAGCTCCTAGAGACCCCTGTGCTATTAGCCATTCAACCAACCATTCCGTCACCAAATATTTATTGACCTACTACTATGTGCTGGCCCTGTCATGGCATCTCCCATAGTGCAGCGTCTGCACCTGCTTCCACACTAGACACTGAGGTCACTGAGGGTAGGGACACATCACCAGGACATAGCATTAATGTCCTCACAATGGTGTGCCAAGGGACAGATCATCAGCCCCATTTTGCAAATGAGAAAACGGGGAATCCCTTGACTATGGACATAGGCCAGAAGAAGAAAGAAAGGGCTTCCTAAAATACCTTCCTGAAGTGGCAGTCCCCTACACCAGTATGATCCTTCCATCCCTCCCCACCGTCTTCCCCAAACACAGGGCCCTGTACGATTGGGTCTCTGCTCTCTCCCTTGTCCAGCAACACTCCCACTTTCATGAGCCCTTCATAATTCCTCCCAGACTCCACCATCCCTCTCTGCTGGTTTGTCTTGGTCTCTCAAATACCTGATACATCCTGTATGTATGAAGAGTGACTGAATGAATGAATGAATGAACAGACGGCATTTCAGAGGCATCCCAAACTCATGCTGTCCTAAATGCATCACTCTCCCCAAAGAGAACCCTCTCCTTCCTCCTGTGCTGTCTCAGTAAACATCCTCACCAACCATCCTGCCCCCTGCCCAGGGGTCTTCCCTCTCCCTCTTCTCACTTCACTATCTCATCATCTCTGGGTATGACTAATTTTGCCCCCAGGAACACCCTCTGACCCCATGCCCTTCCCTTGCTCCCTATGTCCATGCCTGGTCCCCCAGTGTACCCCTTTGTAGCCAGTCACTGATGTTTCACCACCAGTCATCACCTCCCTGGAGAAGCGGAGTGATATCTCTACCCTGACTTCGACCCTTTCCTTTTGCCTGCAGGATATAAGTCCTGAGGGATCTGATCCAGCCTATCCCACTGCTGCCAGCCTTTTCCTGGTTGCCAACAGCTATAAACGTGCCTGGTGCTTTCCCAAGTCCATGTCTGCGCCACCTCGGGCTGGCTCACTCTTCACCTGGCTAACTCCTAGTCATCCACCCTCCAAGATGCTGCTCCTCAGCCTCAGAGAAATGTCCTCTAACCCTACCTCACCCCAACTCCTACTTGGGACTAAGTGACATCCTGCAGGGCACTCTGCTGGCTGAGCCACCACCCCAGTAAGTGCATCCTGATCTATCACTCCCACCACCCAGTGTTGAGTGTATATGTTGCTGTCATGGGCAGGGTAGGTTTCATTCGCCCCATCTTACAGATGAGGAGCCTGAAGCTCAGAGAGGTGGAGTGACTTTCCCAAGGTCACAGAGCCAGCAAGGGGTGGAGCCAGGGTTTGACCCCAGATGCCACTGTTTCCAGCAAGCTGTACTTTCCACTGTATTACAGCTTCACTTCACAACCACTCTAGCAAGCATTTCTTTTTTTCTTTTTTTCTTTTTTTTTTTTTTTTTGAGACAGAGCCTCAAGCTGTCCCCCTGGGTAGAGTGCCATGGCATCACAGCTCACAGCAACCTCCAACTCCCAGGCTCAAGTGAGTCTCCTGCCTCAGCCTCCCAAGTAGCTGGGATCACAGGCACCTGCCACAATGCCCGTATTTTTTGGTTGTAGCAGTCATTGTTGTTTTGGCAGGCCCAGGCTGGATTCGAACCCGCCACCTTAGGTGTATGTGGCTGGCGTCTTAGCCACTTGAGCCATAGGCGCCGAGCCTCTAGCAAGCATTTCACACACACACACACACACACACGCATGCCACTTTAGGCATGCATAGAAATGCATATGAATGTACTCAAACATGTCAAGACACACACGTACAGACACAAATAGCAAACCCCACAAATCGCCTAATGACGCCCCCAGAGACATCATATGAACATGAAGGTGAATATCCATGCACAAGTGTGCATGAGTGCACAACCCACACGGATGGCAGATATGCACACACGTGCACCGACACACACATTTGTACACACATGCCCAGTCACAAATATGCAGACCCACACACTGGCTCACAGAAATGGACACACATACCTACAAAACCACAGACTCCTGTGTATGCAATCACATGCAGACACCCAGCCACACACAGACACAAGGATGCCTTCTGTAATACATGTGTGCACTCGTATGAACACAGGCAGCATGTGTGTACCCACAGGCAAGGACACATATGCACAGCACAGACCCGCACGAGGAGAAGCATGGACACCGGCCGACACACACAGACGTGCACATGTAGACAGGCTCCCTGAGACACGCTAGTGAATGAGGCAGGTCAAACGGAGCTGTCTGTTAGGGGCGGGGGCCTGTCTGAGGTACCTCGGGGCGCTCACATTTTTGCAGCTCAGGAAGGCAGCTGACATACCAGCCTGGCTGTGATGGTATTTTGCATAAATGCTAATGTATTAATTACCATGTACAGTACACAGAGCTGCCATTTAAAAGAAAAAGTTAAGACTTTTTAATTCAGAAGCCCCATGTGGGGTGGGGGTGGGGGGCCTGCCCCCTGTGGGGGTGGAAGCGCACAGGGCAGCTGTGCCACACCCTCTGTCCCTGCACTTGGGCCACCGCCTGTGGGCTTGCAGCCCAGGCTGCCTGGGTCAGCTAGCCGGTCCTCTGCCTTGGTGCTTTCTGGGGGCCCTGGGGAGGGATAGGAAGAATGTGGAGGGCAGGAAAGGCCGAAGCAGATAAAGGAGTGGTCCTCTCAGCAGGCCTAGTGTGGGAGTCACAGCCAGGCATGCACAGCATTGCAATCCTTCCCTCATGCAGCCCATTCTCGGCACCCTAGCCGGAGTAACCTTTCAAACAACAATCAGAATATGCCATGCCCTGGCTTGGAACCTTCCCAAGGCTTCCCATCACCCTGAGGATAAAGTCTGAATCCTCAGAAGAGCCTATAAAGCCCCAAGGGACCAATGTTCTCCCCTACCTCACTGGCCTGGCTTCCCTCCCACCTCTCCCACCACTCTACTCCCTTCTCACAGGCCTTGCCAAGGCCTCCCTGAAACTGTTTCTCATCAGCCAGGCCTCAGGTCACCTGCCACCTCACCTTCCACCGGCTCAGGAGACCTCCCCCAACTTCCCCAAGGGGGGGCTGCCTTTCCCCATCACTCTCTTTTACATCACTGGAGTTGGACTTTGGGCTCTTTTTGTCTCCGTAGAATATTTTGTTGCCTCAATCCTCTTTGTTGATGTTTTTACTTGTTACTCTCTGTCACCCCCACTGTACAATGAGCTTTGGAAAAGCCCAGACTTCTGCGACCTTGTTTCACCACTGTATCACAGCCTGGGATGGGGTCTGGCACTTTGGAGGTTTTCCGCTCAATGGTTGTCGAAAGAGTGGATGAAAGTAGAATGAACAAATGGTGAACTTTCTGCCCAGCTCCATCCAGGGTTAACCTCGGGGCACCTGCCTGGCAGAACCACCCTGGCTGTTCTGCTTCCCACCCAGGGGCAGGAGGGGTGCGCACATCCCAGGGAGGCCCAGAGCAGGGAGGTGTGTCCAGCATCATGTGACATCCTTAGGCTGACTCTCAGGCCTCCTGCGCCTCCCCCCAGTGCACCTCCCCTGCCACGCTAAAGGGAGCCTCAAATGATGCGATTAAACAGCGGCAACAAATTGCTCCTCAGCCTTTTAACTTTGCATTTCACTTCCATATTCATTGTCTTGTGCAGGCCCTGTGAGGGAGGCATCATTTCCTGAATTTCAGAAAAAATTAAGGTTCAGAGACATAAGGGATTCACCCAAAGTCTCACAGCTCATCAGGGGAGGAGTCAGAATTTAAATCTGTATCTGGTACCCAGTTCAGTGCTTCCTGCACTCACCACTGATATTCTCTCACCCTGAGCCCTGGGGGATGCTTTTGGCAGCTGGAGCACAGCAGTGACAGAAGGTTCCAAACAAGCCCCACAGGCCACCCCTCCTCTCGGGAGGCAGGAAAGCCCAGGTGGCCTGCCAAGAAGGTGAAAGGACAAAGCCATAGCTCGCCTACCAAACCCAGGCCAAAGGCCTCAAATCTGCACCCCAGCCTCACCCCTAAACCCTCTCAGCCGCCAGGCACTGCCATTCCAGACCCCACATCTCTCCCAAATCCATCCTCTCCTCCCCATGCCCACTGCCTCTGCCCCAATCCAGGCCACACTGCTGTCATCTCTCATCTGTGCTCTTGAGACAGTCTGGACACCCCCACCAACCCCCCTCTACCCAGCAGCCATAGTGATCTTCCCTGAATCCCACTGAATCCCATTTCTCTAGCCAGTGGCTTCCCCAGACCCTGCCCTAGCTCTTCCTGATCCCACCCTTATGATGGTTCATAAATGTGCATCATTGCTAAGAGTATATTCCCTGAGTTCAAATCCCAGCTCTGCCACTCACTACATGTCCAAGTTTGAGCAAGTCACCTAATCCCTCCGTGCCTCGTCTGTAAAAGGGGAATAATAGCATTGTGAGGATAAAATACGCCAAGCATCTAGAGACTGAAGACTGCTACATAAGAATCTGCTGTTACTTCCCATTCTTTTTGTGATTATTTGACTTGTGTTTTTCTCCTTCACGAATGATAAGCTCTGTGAGGATGGGGGTTAGACTGAGAGAGCTGCTCAGCTACTTCTTTGCCCGCAACTGGAGTTCCTTCCTGCCTGCAGCCTTTGTTCCCTTTCCCCCAGTTCTGGCTGGGTGCAGGCCGAGGGAGGGAAAGGCCATGCCCTCAGCAGGAAGCACTATCAGAGGCAGAGTTCCTGTCCTGATGTCCTGATGAAGTGACAGGCAGCAGCCAGAGAGGACTATTCCCTGAGGAGGGCTGCATAGAGGCTTCACTCTCCAGAGCCCCAAGTTCCCGGGAGCCCCCACAGGGCCAAAGCTCTCTTTGTCCAGAAGGTCAGGAGCAGCTGGCCAGCTGTGGGGGAGTTAGTTCCGCTGCCCCACTCCAGCCAGCAGCCCAGATGTGCGTGTTTGCACAGCCGAGTCCGGGCTGTGAAGAAGCCTTGTTGAACATCATGAAAGGGGGCTTGTGATGAGTTATGCAGCCCCCATGCCCCGGCCTGCCTGCCTCCAAGACAGCACCCAGGAATGCAGCCCGCAGGAAGCCCTTCCTACCATCCCTGCCAAGTGCCCTTCTCTCTGGGAAGTCACTGTCAGACACAGGTTTAACGTGCCAACTGCAGACCTTCCTGGTCTGATCCTTCCCCGGCTTCCTCTCTTGTAAGATAGGGAGAGGCTGGCGCCATGTGGGGAATGGGGACAGGCAAAATAGCTTTATGGTAAGTCAAAGAGACCAAAAAAGAATTTTCATCTCTGTGAACCTCGGTTTTTCCATCTGTAAATGGGGATGATAAGTACAGCCTCGTAGGGCTGTCCTGGGGACAAAATGACAGAATGGGAAGAACAGGCCAGGCATATGCTGATGTGTAATAGGTGCTCAACAGCTCCATGTGCTGCTTCTCCTTCCCTATTCACCAGGCATAAAATGAGTGGGGAGTCTGAGCGTGCCCGTGCTGGGGGCACAGGGGTCCTCCTCCCACTGTCCCAGAGCAAGAGCTGCTGCTGGAGGCCCTCAGCCCAGGCACACTGTACACAGCTGGACAGCCCGTGTGCCAGGCATATAACTCTGTGTCCAGGGGGAAGAGTCTCTGCCCCCAAACTCCTCCCTCCAAGAATCCCTGACATAGCTGGTTCCTGGGCACAATAGTTCTTAGATCTCTGGATCTAATCCACCCTTGGGCCTAGTCCAGCCTGTGGCAGGGCTAATCCCTGGGCTCAGCTGGTTTGCTAGGTAAAGCTGTCCGTGAACATAGTCACTGGAAATGCTAGTCCCTGACACAGGTGGTCCCTGGAAACAGTCTCTATGGAAAGTCAGCCCTGGGTAAAGTCAGTCCCTGGGCACGCTTGGTCCTTGAGCACAGTCTCTGGGTATGATTGTCATGGTGCAAGGGCACAGGTAAATTCTGGGTCCTGTGGGCTCTTGGGTACAGTCACAGTAGGTACAGATGAGCCCCAGACACAGTGAGTCCCCAAAGGGTCTCTGAGAACTGCTCTTCATGGACACCATCAGTCCTTAGGCCCTATGGGTCCTTGAGCATAGCCATTCCACAGACACAGTTAGTCCCTGGAGATAGCCAGTTACTGGGCAAAGTCAGTTCCCCTGGGCACAATTATCTCTGGGCTCGGTTGGTACTCCAGGCACTCATTCCCTGAAGCAGAGTCCATCCTTGACCTTAGGATCAAGTGGATCCCTGACACCATCCTCTGAGACCAATGATTAGCACCCACAGACCATCTCCCTCCACTTCCTTGTGGCTCTAGTCCCTCCACATAGTACCCGGAGAGCTGAGACCCACAGAGAAGACAGACAGCATCCTCTGAGGTCCCCAAAGCCCTGGTAGGGACTGCTTCACAGCAGGTGGAGGGGTCAGGGCAGGAGAGCTGGGAGGGGGACTAGCCATGGACCCCACCAGGGCTTCCCTGGAGTCTGCCTTCAACACAGTAGAGGGGAGCAAAGCACAGAGACAGGAGCCCCTCCTTTCTTTACCCTTCACTCCTTCTGTGCCAAATGCGTCCACAGGCTGCCCAGCTACTGAATCTCCCTGCAGCCGTAGCTAAGTAAGTTAGACAAGTTTCTTCCAGTTATAAGGATATAAATTCCCAACCGGATGGCTGTCCCTGTCCTCTAACCAACATCCTCACACCCTTACACATGGCACTGACAGGGAAGAGGGAGACAGCGAGTCCTGGGGGATTTTTCAGCTTCCAGCAAACAGCTGGCACTGGATTTCTGATGCTTCCTGGGTTCCATTAGCCCTCCAACTCCATCGCACTCCAGTCCAGGGGGGAGGGGGGAGCCATCCCCAGGGTGGGGATTCAGCCTGTACAGGGACCATGTTCCCCAGGCCTGTTTAGCACTCATTCCCCCCGGCCCTCATTATCCTCTGCAGGGGGCATGGTTTCTGCAGGACGATAATGTGATGTGGCATCCCATTAACCAGCACCTGCTCTGCCTGCCCACCTTCCTCCCTCAGCCCCCACACACAACGATGCCTAATTAAACTGCCAGTGTAGTGGTACAAGCCACATATGTTTCAGGGTCTAGGCATGAAGCAAGCAGCACCTACCAGTCACCCATCACAGGGGACACCACCCACACACCAGCCTTGACATCCCAGACAAGCCCCACTGCTCAGGAACAGCTCTAGACTCACTCACTCTGATCCCCTGTGCTTACACCTTCAGAAAGAAAACAAAGGAAAAATCTACTTCTGGCGGTGGCTCACACCTGTCATCCTAGCACTCTGGGAGGCTGAGGCAGGTGGATCTCTTGAGTTCACAAGTTCAAGATCAGCCTGAGCAAGCATGAGAACCCCCATCTCTACTAAAAATGAAAAACTGAGGTAGGAGGATGGCTTGAGCCCAAGAGTTTGAGCTTACTGTGAGCTATCACCCCATGGCACTCTACCAAGGGTAACAAAGTAAGACTTTATCTAAAAAAATAAAAATAAAAATCTAAACTGGGACAGGGAAGGATGGGGGAAAGCATATAGCAAGGGGATTCCACACGGACAGAGTCAGAAGGGAAATGGAGGAGGAGGTGCTCCAGCAGAGTCAGCCAAGCCAGGGCTCACCAGCTGAGGTCTTCCAGCTGTAGGCCCCCAAGGGCCCAAGGGCTGGAGCCTGTAAGGTTAATAATTGACTTACATTCTCTCCTTTCCTAGTGCTCAAGCAATACCATTCAACCAGGAGTTCAAGACAGAACTGCCACAGGGAGTCCCAAAACTTGAACCTGAAAGGCAAGTCAACCTGATGTGGCAAAAGGACTTCAACCAGTTCAGACTGGTCCCAACTGGCTGCAGCTAACTCTAACTGATCCAAGCTGGCTCAAATCAAACCAGATCTGTCAGGGCCACCTCAAAAGGTGTGGGGCTGGTCGAGACTGCCTCAAGTTGAATCAAACTGGTTGTGACCTGCTTAAACCACCTGGAGCCATGGGAAGGCCAGCAATATTGACACCTACTTCTTTAAAACAGTCGTATGCCGCTGGGGGAATATGGGGATGGTTTGTTTTCATGTGTCTCTGACCTCCCCTCATTCCATAGGTTTGGAGCTATTTAAATTTTAGTCTTTCTTTGCCTGGTATATCTTTATTTACCCTTTTCCTCTTAAAATTTCCTGAATCCTTTTGTTTTCAGTATGTATTTTTTTTTGAGACATAGTCTCACTTTATTACCCGCCAGCCATACGTAGACTGCAGTGGCATCATTGTAGCTCATTGCACTGTCAAACTGCTAGGTTCAAGCCATCCTCCTGTGAGGCAGGAGGCCATCCCAGTAGCTTGGACTACAGGCACACCACCACAACACCCAGCTAAGTTTTCTATTTTTAGTAGAGACAAGGTCTCATCTTATTCAAGCCAATCTCAAACTCCTGGGCTCAAAGGGATCCTCCTACCTCAGCCTTCCAGAGTGCTAAGATTACAGGCATGAGCCATTGCTCTCAGCCTTCAGTATATATTTTGTAAACTATATATATATACTTTTTTTTTTGAGACAGAATCTCACTTTTTTGCCCTTGGTAGAGGGCCATGGTGTCATAGCTCACAGCAACCTCAAACTCTTAAGCTCAAGTGATTCTCTTGCCTCAGCCTCCCAAGTAGCTGGGACTACCAGTGCCTGCCATGATGCCTGGCTATTTTTTAGAGACAGGGTTTCACTCTTGCTCAGGCTGGTCTCAAACCTGTGAACTCAGGCAATCCACCACCTGGCCTTCCAGAGTGCTAGGATTCCAGGTGTGAGCCACTGCACCCAGCTAAACAATTAAGCCTCACATTATATTCAAAGCATATGTAACACATGTCTTCCCTACTATGAAAGTCACACAGTACAGAGGTTAAATGCATGTTGACAATCTGAGCTCCAGTCCCCTCTCTGCAGCTCCCTAGCTGTGAGATCTAGAGTTACCTAATCTTTCTTACTCTTAGTCTCATATGTAAAAAAAAAATTCAGCTAATCATAGGACCTGCCTCATAAAGGACAGTTTTGAAAACTAAGATGTAGCCATAGTATATGAGGCCTGACAATTAAATTCATGAACCCTTCCAAGAAAAAGCACTACATACCTCATTGCTGAATATCATTGCAGTCACCTTCAAAGTACTCCCCTTGAGAAGCTATTCACCAACGCCAGCATCTAGTCCGCGCTTCAAAGCAATTGTGGAACTCTTTATCTGGAATGACCATCAGAGCTGTCATCACATGCAGTCTGACAATTAAGTTCTTGATCTTGCCACCATGCACGCAGGTTGGCAGCACTGCACAAACAACTTGGGTAAGGTTTCATAACCTCAGTATACCAGTCTCAGAGCTGTATCTGTGCCAATGCCTGGCGGTGTCTTACTGAGTGGCGTGCATTATTTTTTTTTTGCATGTTTTTGTGTACCGTACGATGTAATTAATACAGCTGACACACAATAACCCTCAATACATGGAAGTTGTATGGCATTATTAGTGCGTGGCTTTGTCATATACAGCACTGCCCCCAGAGTCAGAGGATCAGAACTCAGACTCCTTCACTGCCACTTCCTTCCTGTGTGAATGTAATTCACTGAACTCTTATGCCTCAGTTTCCCTTACTGAAAATGAGGGTTCTAACACCTGCCTCCAGGGTTGTTTTGAATATTAAGTAATAGAATGGGAGAAGATTTTCGCAGGTTATGTCTCCGACAAAGGTTTAATAACCAGAATCCATAGAGAACTTAAACATATTAGCAAGAAGAAAACGAGTGATCCCATCTCCGGATGGGCAAGGGACTTGAATAGAAATTTCTCCAAAGAAGAGCTGTGTACGGCCTACAGATACATGAAAAAATGTTCACCATCCTTAATAATCAGAGAAATGCAAATCAAAACTACTCTGAGGTATCATTTAACTCCAGTGAGATTAGCCCATATCACGAAATTTACTTTTCAATTCATGGAACTTTTGCTTTCTGCTAATTTGCTTACAGATAGTCAATTTTTATTTATCTATGTCTGTGGATACAAACACAATCTTTATCCTTTCTCAAATAGAAATCTGTAGAATTAATTTCTCATCGGAGTCCTATGCCTGTAAATTCTACATGACTATCACTGTCATAGACTCATAAAAATCACCATAAGCAGTTGTGCCTACAATTTTTGTTCCATACACCATGTCTAAGCAACAGTTTTATCAAGGATTCTCAAACCAGACATTGTCCTTTGTCCTACATATATTATGGTCATTATATTATACCAGTTTCACTTTATCTTACTGACAGTTCTTGAATTCTTATCTCTTTTCCCACTGCCTTATCATTTTTACTCATGTTACCAAAAAAAAGTATTTTAATTACTTTCTCTGACTCTAAAGGTATCATTGCCTTCAAATTAATTGTCTACTCTGATATCTGAATGACCTTTATAAATTTCAAATATGATAATGCCACTCCCTTGCTTTAAGTACTTCACTAGCGCCATTGGAAAAAAATATCAAAGCATGGGGAAAAAGTATAGACCTAAATTATAAAAATATATAATGTAGCGATAATTTCATTGTAAAGTACAGGTAAGCATAATATGGGAGAAGCAAATATGCTCATATCAACAGAAACATTGGTGCAGAAAAGTTCCATAGAAGTATTGGTAATGAATAAAATGTTTGTGAAGAATATGAATAGGACACTGTGTAACCAATCCATTAATATAATTAATTACACTAAAAGAATAAATAAAAATCTCATTGTCATCTCAAGAAATGCAAAAAGGCATTTCTTAATGCTCAATAATAAGCATACAGTAAACATATCATACACGTTTTTGTTTTTTACAAAATCTATAATAAAGACTCTGCTGGATGCTGAAACTCAAGACACATTCCTTTAAAAATAACAGAAAGATAACTACAACCAAAATTCCTATCTTATATAACACTATATTCAAAGCTTTCAACAATAAGATGATAGTACAGAGAGATACAATGTGAGTTTCCAAGAGAAAAGATCTAATTGTCATCCTTTGTAGCTGACTTAATGTTTGCAGCTGAAAACCCAGTAATAAGAAAGTTAGCAGGATTAAGGAATATGACTAACATACCAAAACAAAAGCAGCCATCTATTCCAATTGTAGTAAAAACAGTTTTATAATTTTGTTTTAGTTTTAGTTATGAATAAAATTATGAATAATGATGTAAAGTTAATTTGTCTTTATAGGATGTGAATATTGCGTCCAGTTAGAGTGAGCACTCACTTCTTTTCCTAAGGATAATCAGTTAACCCAGCGCCATTTATCACTGAATTCCTTTGGTGCGTATTTGTTAATTCTTTATTATTTTTTTAAATTTCAGAATATTGCATGGATACAAAGGTATTGTTTACATTAATTGCTTTTGTACACTTTGAATCACTGTTATAAGTGTGCCCATCCTGATACGTGCATTGTACTCATTAGGTGTGAATTTCTCTCCCCCACTTGTTGCTTGATTTCCATTGAGTTTTACAACCAAATGTGCACATGGGTGTTGATCAATTAGTTCCGTTTTAACAGTGAATAAGTGTGGTGTTTGTTTTTCTATTCATTGAAACTTCACTTTGAAGATGGTCTTCAGTTCCACCCAAGTTATTACAGAAGGTGTTATTTCACCATTTATTTTTTATGGCAAAGTAGTATTCCTTGGCCTACATATACCCCATTTAATTAATCCTCTCGTGTACTGATAGGCATGGGACTGGTTCAACATTTTTACAATGGTAGGATGTGCTACAATAAACATTTGAGTACACAAGTCTTTTTGACAAATGACTTTTTTTCCCTTTGAGTAAATTCTCAATGGTGGGATTCCTGCATCAAAAGGTAGGTCAACTTTTAGATCACTGAGGTATTGCAATACTACTTTTCAATAAAGACTAGACCAATATGCAGTCCCATCAACAGTGCATTAGTGTTTCTTTCTCCCTGAAGCCATACCAGCATCTGTTGTTTTGGGAACTTTTGATAAAATTCATTCTCACTGGGGTTAGTCTATGACTATCACTGTCATAGACTCATAAAAATCACCATAAGCAGTTGTGCCTACCATTTTTGTTCCATATCTAAGCATTCTCAAGGATTCTCAAACCAGAGACATGTAAGCTCCATTGTCCTTTCATGTGTTATTTCGTGGTATTTCATTTGCATGGTCTCATTCATTTATTTTGGTTGTTGCTGTGATTATCTCTAGAGTCCCCTTTATAAATTTTTTGCCTAGGGCAATGTCCCAATGTCTATATGAATTCTTCCAACATTTTCCTCTGGATTCTTACAGTTTCATGCCTTAGGTTAATTCTGTTATCCACCATGAATTAAATTTGTG
Source organism: Galago senegalensis (assembly GCA_963575145.1). NCBI lineage: Eukaryota > Metazoa > Chordata > Mammalia > Primates > Galagidae > Galago > Galago senegalensis. The sequence continues at coordinate 14,856 of CAUYTI010136118.1, read as the reverse complement.
AGTGGCAAGAGGTGTGGTTTCTGTTCAATCTTCCACATCCAATTTTCCCAGCACCATTTATGGAATATGAGTTATTTTCCTCAGTGTATGTTATTGTCTGCTTTGTCAAAGTTTGGGTAGAAGTGTGAGTATGGTTTTATGTCTGGGTTTTCTGTCCTAATCCATTGGTCTTGTCTCTGTTCTTGCACTAGTACCCAGCTGTTTTTGTTACTATAGCAGTGTAGCATAACTTGAAGTCTAGTAAAGTGATGCCTACTGAATTGTCCTTTTTGCTTAAGGTTGATTTGTCTATTTATGGTCTTTTCTGATTATACCTAATTATACCCATAGGAGGGGTATAATTATTGTTTTCTAGATATGTAATGAAATATGTTATTTAATGAGGATTGCATTGAATCTGTAGATCAATTTTGAGTAGTATAGACATCTTAACAACGTTGATTCTGCCAATCCATAAGAATGATGTATTTTCCTATTTATTTACGTCCTCTGTAATTTTCTTCCTCAATAACTCATAGTTCTTCTGATAGAGGTCTTTTACTTCCTTGGATAAATATATTTCTAGTTATTTTATTTTCTTTGTCGCTATTGTGAGAGGTATTAAGTCTTTGATTTGATTCTCATTTTGATTCTCAGCTTAAGCGTTGTTGGCACAAATGGAAGCTACTGATTTGCATACATTGATTTTGTAACCTAAGACCTTGCTGAATTTACTTATCAATTCCAGGAATCTCTTGGCTAAATGTTTGGGTTTTTCTAGCTATAAGAACATATCATCAACAAAATCTGATAGTTTGACCTCTTTGGTCCTGATTTGGATAGGCTTGATTTTATTCTCCTGTCTGATTGCTCTGGCTGAGCCTTCCACCATTTCCTTGAATAATAGTGGTGAAGTGGGCAATCTTGTCTAGTTCCAGATCTAAGTGGGAATGCCTTCAGTTTTTCCCATTCAGTTTGTTGTTGGCTGTGGACTTGTCATAACGGCTTTTAGAATTTTGAGTTATGTTCCATCAGTGCCAATTTGTTATGTGTTCTTATCATAAATGGGTATTTTGTCAAATGCTTCCTCTGCATCTATTGAGATGGTCATATGGTCTTTGTTTTGCTTCTGGTATGTGGTGAATCACAATTATAGATTTGCATGTATTGAACTGCCTTTGTATCCTTGGGATGAAGCCCACTAAATTATGGTGGATTATTTTTCTGAAGTGCTTCTGAATTCAGTTTGGTATAATTTTATTGAGAATTTGTGCATCTATAATGGATACTTGTCTGTAGTTTTCTTTTTGGTTGTGTGTTTCCTAGCTTCTACTAGGGTGATACTCACTTCATTGAACAAGTTGGCAATGATTACTTCCTTCTCAATGTTATAAAATGATTTCCGCATTATAGGTACCAGTACCTCATTGTAGATCTGGTAAAATTTGGTTGTGAAACCATCTGGTCTGAGATTTTTTTTTTTTTTTGGAAAGGTTTTTTATTGCTACTTGGAATTCTTTATTCTATTACTTTAATCTACAGTCTGTCTTTTTACCAATATCAAAGTCTTAATTCCTATACCTTTATAGTAAACCTTGAAGTTAGATAGGATACTCAACTTCTAATTTTGTTTAAAAATTGCTTTGATTATCTTCTAAGTCTTTTGTATTTTCATAAACTTGGCAACTTCATAAAACAAAGCTTTTCCTAATTTTGGTAGACGTTAGAAAATATAGAACAATGAGGGAATACTTGACATAGTGAGGGATTTTGAGTCTTCTGGTCAACAAAACATATCTCTCCACCTAGGTTTTAAAAAAAAAAATTCTCCAAATAACATTTGTACAAAGTTCTTGATGCTTTTTCTTAAATATATTTCTAAATATTTTTCATTTCTGTGATTAAATTAAATTGTGTGTAAATTAAATTGTTTTTTTCATATTATTTTCCAGTTCTCTGTTACTAATGTAGAACCATAATTTTCTAAAATAGTTTGTATAAGATTGGTATTATTTACTCTTTTGATATCTGACAAAATTAATCAACAACCTACCTGGAGCATGTTCCTATTTGTAAGATTTGTATATAATGTCAATTAGTTTTATAGATATAATGCTTTTCAAAATATCTATTTTTAATATATAATTGAAGTTATCAAATTTGTTGATATAATATTGTTTATAATTTACTTCTAAATCATTTTAATACCTGCCAGTCCTGTAGTGAAATTATTTTATTTATCTTTTATGTTAAGTTATTGTATTTTCTCCCTATTTTCCTTAATTAATCTAACTATGTGTTAGGGAATTTAATTGATCTTTTCAAAGAATCAGCTTTTGCTTTGTTAATTTATTATATTTCTGATCTATTTCTTTAAATTTTTCTATTATTCCCTCATTTTACTTATTATTGGCTTAAGTTGCTCCATACTTTATTTCTTCTTATATCTTGAGAATCTGTATTAGGGGCACATATTTATAATTTTTATATATTTCTGATGAATAAATTGACTCATTTCTTATTGTAAAATGTATTTTTCATCTCTGTTAATATTCATGGACTTTGAGTCTATTCAATCATTTATTTAAATAGAAACACTAGTCCTCTGATGTATAATTTGTTGAATATATAATTTTTCATTCATCATATTCATCCTCTCTGTGTCTTTATGTAAGAAGACATATTTGAAATGTGTCTTGTGTAAGAAGCATATAATAAGTTACTTTTTTCTTTTCTCTCTAATCTGCTCTACTAATACCAATGTAAAGTTGACTAAATTTGAGTCTATCATTTCATTCTTCATGTTCTGTTTGTACTATTTTTTTAATTAAGTCAAATACACATAGATCATGAAGACATTTATGCAGATGTGGCGTACAATGTGTTTTTTTTATACACTCTGATGTGGTTACATCAAAACAATCAACATAGCTTTTGCCTCATTTACTTGATTATTGTGTTAAGACATTTATGTTCCACACTTGACAGATTTGACCTGTACCCTTGCAGAATGCTCCATAGGTGTTTTTGACATTGTTCCACTGTGTCTTTTATTCTGCTTTTCTTGACCTGTTTGAATTTTTCCTAATTTTCCCTTTCTAATTTACCTGTATTCCTTTTGGCTTTATTTATGTTACTCTTTAGAAGTAGCTCTAGAATTCATAACCTTTGTTCTTAACTTTTACAGACTAGTTGGAACCTTGGAAATAGTTTTCCTTTACCCCCAGTGATTATCTTATAGTGGTCATGTGTATTCAATATGAACAGATTGGTAAAACTTATCAGTAAATATTACATATTTTTAGTCTTAATAACTTAAAAGGAAAAAATAGTGTTTGATGTGTTTCCAACTGTTTTCCATTTTCCTTAGTTTTCTCTCATTATTGAAAATCAAAATAGTGCTATAGGTATCATTTCTCTTCAGCCTACATAACTCCTTTAACATTTTTGTACATAGAATATCTATTGACAATTGATTTTCTTAGTTTTCCTTTATGTGAAAATTCAGATATAGAATTCTGAGATTTCATTTTCTTTCTTTAAAAACACTATTCCACTGTTTCCTATTATTCATTATTTCTGATGAGAAAACTACAATCATTCATAGTCATGTTCTATCATTTTGCTATAGCTGTTTTCAAATACTTCATTTCATACTTTTATCACTTTTATTTATTATGTCGAGGGGTGATTTTAAAAATTTATTCTTTTTTCTCTCCACTGACATTTATAGTACATGCTACTCAGGAACAGAATACACATTCTTCTCAAGTGTGCACTTAACATCAACCAAAATAAATATTATTCTTGAAAAAACTTTAAGAAATGTGAAAGAATTGAAATTATGCCAAGTATGGTTTGTTATTGTAAGAGTTTTAAACTCAAAATCAATTATAGAAAGATAACTAAAAAATTCCTAATTTTTTGAAAATTAATAAAACATTTCTAAGTAACTCATAGGTCAGAAAGGAATTCTCAAGATAAAGTGTAAAATATTTAAAGCAAATGAAAATGCAATATATCAAACTGTGTAGGATTCTGCCAAAGCATTACTTAAAAAATTTTTTAGCCCTACATGCATATGTTAGAAAAGAAGAGATGCTTCCAGTCAAAATTTTAAACTTTCATTTTAAGAAACTAGGTAGAGCTGATAACTAAATTCAAAATAATGATAAAGAAGATATAAAAGTTAAGAGACAAAACCAATTAATACAAAGAAAAAAATGACAAAAAATCAGTGAAAATGAGAGCTTGATTGAAAAAAACTCAACAAGCAAAAAATAAAGACAATTACCAACATTAGAAATAAAAGTGGCTTCACCACTATGGGCAATCAGATACTAAAAGTATAATAAAGTATGCTAGTTTTCTATTATAATAAATTACTACAAAGTTACTTGCTTCATCCAATAAAAAATGATTCTTATGGATCTGGAGGCTAGAATTCCTAAAGTCAAGGTGTCAGGCAAACCACATTTCTTCTGGAACATAATCTGCTTCTTTGACTTCATGGCTTCCTTCTTTCTTTTGACCATTTCTTCCATGTTTATACTGCTTTATCTCCTGTATCTTTTGTCCTGTCCTTCTCTCTGATTCTGCCTCTCCTGCCTTTTTCTTTCTCTTATGCAGCCCATATTAATAAATTGAGCCCTCCTGGATAATCCAGGAAACTTCCCATCCCAATATCCTGGATTTGTTCACATTAGTAAAGTCAATTATGCCATGTAAGACAGCATAGTCACAGGGTTGGGGAAATAAAATGTGTATATTGTTAGAGGGTGGACATTATTCTGCCTAGAATATAAAGGTGTCTATAAAAAGCCTATAAATTCCACAAACAGTTGAAATGGACTAATTAAACAAAAGACACAAATTATGGAAACTCACTCAGAAGACACATAACATGAATAATCTTACATTTACTAGAGAAAGTGGATTTATAGTAAAAGCTTTTCAATCAAAGAAACTTTAGGCCCAGATAGTTTCAATAGTGAAAATTTTCTTTTTTCTTTCTTTCTTTCTTTTTTTTTTGAAACAGAGTCTCACTCTTTCACACAGGCTACAATGCCTTGGCTTCATAGCTCACAGCAACCTCAAACTCTTGGGCTTAAGCAATCTCTTGGCTCAGCCTCCCAAGTAGCTATGACTGTAGGGTCTGTCACAACGCCCAGGTGGTTTTTTCTATTGGTGGTAGAGAGGAGATCTTTCTCTTGCTCAGGCTGGTCTCAAACATCTGAGCTCAGGCAATCTACCCAGCTCAGAGAGGGAGAGTTTCAGTACTATGAGTGCTAGGATTACAGGTGTGAGCCACCACGCATGACCATGATGAAAATTTTCAAATGTTTAAGGAAGAATAACAGCGTATCTACAAAGAATAAATTTCAAAAAAAAAAAAAAATGAAGGAGGACAAAATACTTCTAAACAAATTTGAGGAGTCTATCATCACATTACTATCAAATGAGCACAGAAATTGAAAACATACAAACTATGCAGCTACAATATTCCTGAACATAGACCCCAAAATATTTTGCAAAATGCTAATATATTCATTCTACTAATATATGTTAAAATTTGAACAATACTGTCCCATGAATATAATTCAATGTTCTAACAAAAACCAATGTTCATCTCAATAGATGGGAAGCATTTGACAAAATTCACCATTAATTCTTCATAAAAAGTCTCACGAAATGAAGAATAAAAAGGAATTTTTTTATTCTTACCTGATGAAGGTATCAACAAAATCTCTATAGCTACAATGATTCTTAATAGTAAAAGACTGAATGGTTATTCCCTAAGATTGGAAACTTGACTCATTCAGAATTGTATTCAAAAATTTATTTTTTTTTCAAGTTTATAGTTATGTATGTATTTTAATTAATTAATTAACTTTTTTATTATGAGGGTTCATTGAGGGTATAAAGAACCAGGTACAGTGATTTCATTTGTCAGGTAAAGTCTATCTTATAATTGTGTCCCACCACCAAGAAGTGTAACTAGTTCTTGAAAAAACTTGAAGAAATGTGAAAGAATTGAAATCATGCAAAGTATGGTTTTTTATTGTAAGAAAGTTAAGCTCAAAATCAATTATGGAAAGATAACTAGAAAATCCCTAATTTTTTGAAAATTGACAAAACATTTCTAAGTAACTCATAGGTCAAAAAAGGAAATTACACCTAGGGTAAGAAAAAGGGTGAAAATGAACACATATTACAAAGGAATAAATAACTATTTTAATGCACAGATGACGTTATTACTTACATGGAATTTGATAGATTATCATCTGCATAAAGAATCTACAAAAACTTCAAAGACATCATACTTGAGTTTTGCAAGGTCACAGATAGTACATAATTTATAACAATTAATTGCATTTCTATATGCTGGCAATGAATTTAATTTGCAAAGTCAACACTATTTATAAAATCCCCCCAAAGTAAAATACTTAAGTGTAAACTAAGCAATTTTTTTCCACCATTTGTATCCTGAAAACTAGGAAATACTGATTTAAACAAAGAAATAAACAGTGTATGGAGCAATGGAGCATATTACTGGGTTTTAAAACCTGATACTGTTATGTTCAATGTGATCCTAGTCAAAATCCCAGTAGACTTTATTTCACATCTAATTCTAAATTTCTTTGTCAGGAACGATAGTAAAGCTTTACTAGTCAAAATAATATTGAGACCTGCATTAAAACGTTTTCCTCCAGAGGGTATTTGCCTTTGTCTCTAATGCACTGGAAGGTAATAATAAGCTAGAAAACTCTTCACACTTATTTTTGACTTTGCAATTTCAGATCAAAAGGATAGGAGGTTTTAACTGCAAATCCAAAATGCAAATTTGTATTTAAAATGTTTCAGGGAAATTTTTTTTCCCTAGTTCTCCCAAAGACAAAATTGAGGCACACAGGTATCCCAACTGTATTCAGCTCTGCTTACTGAGGATTTTGTGATTTTTAAGTCTTAGCTCCACTTGAATTCCTCAATTCAAACTTTCATTCTGCTTAGTGACCCATCTTTGTCATCTGACCCTTCAGGTTGACCTATTAGTGAATCCCAGCCTCTGGGGAGCCAGGGATCAGTAGACACACATAAGATGGATGATATTTGGGGGATGACGTTATCTCCATGGATTCACAGTAACCGTATTTTGCCATCTATAATGAACACTTTCTGCCTACATTTTTGAAGTAAAAATAAGGATGCATGCTATACATTGGTGGTACTAATTCCATGTCTATAGAATTGTTCTTGTGTTTTTTAATTGTTACAGAAAATTCCTTGTAGCTGAATATCTTAAAAATTCTAAAATTCCTTTATAAACAAATAAGACTGGAAAATACAGTATAATTTTTTCTGAAATTTTGGGCCAAACACATGGGTGCACATTATACACAGGAGCACATTATACAAGGCAACATATGGTATTTTATAAAATCTAGCTTTTTTACATCTGCTTAATCTGAAATATATATATATTCTTAAAGTTTTAAGAGGGTTATCCAGTGATCTCACCACTTTTCTAGTTCACTATGTTGTTGGAAAGGGGGAAGTCCATACCTTTTCTTGTTAAGATCTAAAAATTCCTCCAATGCATTTTAGAGGGCAGAGATGAGTGTGTGTGTGTGCGTGGGTGTGTGTGTAGTTACTAACAGTTTGTTTAAAAAATACTCTTTTACTATAAAATAAACTCACATTTGCTTATTGTTAACCTAGAACATGGAATTTATATTTTATAAAGTAATTTTCATTTGTGATTCCTAAATATTAAAGAAAGATGATAAGAATAACCTTATTCTTGCTCATAAATTCAGATTTCTTTTTATTCTCCAAATATTAAAGCGAAATTATCACTCACAATTATTGTATTGTTAAATTATCTCATATAGTCCGAATAAATAATAACGTTTTTATTTGTTCAAGTAATGGGGGGAAAGCAATGTGTCATTTGGAACCAAGTGTGTTGTTTTATCAAATATTAATATGTGAAATTCCTAAGGCTTTGTTTTATTTTTTGGAGCCATTCATTTCCATTTTAGAAATGAAATTAATATAGTGTAATTAAATTATAGTGTAATGAAATTAATATAGTGTAATTTTGACATAAAAAAAGCATTGCTCATTAATAGGCATTCTTATCAGATAAAGAAGGTACTGGGAATGGTAATAGAGTTTGGAAGGAGCTATGGATTACCCCAAAGACCTGCCTTTATTTCGTTCCCATATCAGGCATATTTTGTTTACTTGTAATGTCTGACTTATGTGGGCCAGCGGCAGCCCAAGTCAGTTAAAGAGGTACCAAATAATCTAGTCAATATGGTTTAGAGAAAGATCATAAGAAATAACGTCATGATGTATTAATAACAGGCCATATTCACAAATCGTTTGACAGATATTTTAAATATCAGTTTATTTACTTTTAAATATATGTACAACGTTTTCGAAGGTAAATGTTATTTACAGTGTACTGAGAGATAAACATTGGCTCTTGCATCCTTTCAAGTTATGTACAGTGCTCAAGCTTGGCAAGACATTCAAATGAGTCTTCCTGCTTTGAGTTCAGAGATTTAAAGAAAAGGTGGTTCTTCATCTTCGCTAACTTTGTCCAGGACTTCTTTCCTCTTCGGTCATTTTTGTTTACATTGTTCAGCACTCACTAATTTGCTTCCTATGTTCTTGACTAGATCTTCCTTTGTTCCTACAGTGAATCATCTTTTCCACCTTCCCCAGCAATAGAGGCATCCCTGAAATCCTGCTCCCTTTTTTAATCCATATGTCTTTCAGTATGTCAGCTATCACATTTTGAGGACCCGCTCCATTCCATATATCTCCATTAGTAAAACTTACCCAATAAGTTTTAAGATAAGTGTCCTTTCAGAGAATTCAATATCCTTACAATTTTTTTCCACTTCCTGATTTCCTAATCTTTATTCAGCATTCTCTAAAAGCCTGAAATTTTACATGCATCTTTAATGATATTCTTCTTTATATTGTTGACTTTCCTTATTAAATCAATTATAAAGGTTTGCTGATTTTCTCTCCAGAAATGTAAACACTCTTCTTTATCAGACAAATATTTCTACTGCTCCATCCAAATTCGAGTCTTCAAATTCTTCTTTCCTTTAAGTGTCATCCCTATGCAATCCACCCTACATTCATCGGAGCTGTTATCTTCCTTTATTTTTAGTTTAAATAGTTTTAGGGGACACAGGTGGTTTTTGTTACATGGTTGAATTGTAGAGTGGAGAAGTATAGGCTCTTAATACACCCATAACCTCAAATAGCATACATTGTACCCAACAGAAGCACTATCTTTCTTTTTTTTTAAGTTTTTATTAAATCATAGCTGTGTACATTAATCACTATCTTTCTAAAACAGTGTTTTTAGCTGTATCACTTTGCTATTCAAATATTTTGTATATATATTATAATATTCAAGTATTATAGTATGTTACTCAATATCTTTTATTTACCAGAATTATCTTCAACTTTTCACATTGAAACACACCTTCTTTGAACCAGATTCCACCTCCGATGTGTTCATTTTGAAGCAGCGTCACTCTACCTCCATGCTTTTGTCAATTCCTTTCCATGAGATGTACATTTATAATTATTCTGTCTTTTCCGCCTATCAAAAACTTTCTTGTCACTTAAGGACAAATTAAATGTTGCCATCTCCATGAACTTATTCTCCACATATTATTTAGAAGCACATCTCCTATTTATAAGCCTAAATTGTATTTAATGCAAACATTATTTTGTTCATGTCTTATCCCCCTATTAACTCTAAGTTCCCTATTCCTGGAACTATTTGTACTCACTACACTTAGAATTGCAGATTAAATGCAGAAAAAGGTAAAGATTAAATAAAATAAATGCCTTTCAGGAAGGAATCATGGCTCATGGAAAGTTATTGTGATTGTCTCTCTTATGGAATTGCTGATTGTTTCAGATGCTTTTCAACAAAAGACAAATCTCCTATTGCATTACTGAGACACCTTATAAAGGAAAACTCAAACCAGCAAAGAACTTCGGTATGTTTTTTCTACATTTCACTTTCTCCTTTCCTGTTACTTCTTTTTACGTTGATAGAACTAAATCCTCTATCTGGTACTTAGTACAGGGGATCCTAAGTTGGCTTTATATTCGGGATCCCTGTTCTCAGCACACCTGGGCTACTAAAGACCTCTGTCTCCTGGAGCAGTCATCTTGCTGTGTTCCTATTTTAATTTTAAAATAAGGGATTGGACTATATAATCTCTTAATTACCTTTAATCTCAAAATCCTACTTTTTCTAACTGACAAAAGCCAGATTTAAATTTCTGATTCAAACCAGATCTCTCAGTTTATCAAAAATTATAACCAAGGACACAAGGGAGTAAATTTAAATAAATAAATAAATAAATAAATAACTCCTCTATCAAGCCAAAGAGAGAGTAGTTTATCATAGTCACAATGAAAACCACAACCCTTTTCCAGTTGGGTGGAAGCCACCAAATAAACTGATCAGCCAAGCCAGTGCTGACTCAGGCTTTCAATAGCTAGCAAGTATCAATGCGTGTGTGAGCTATGATTTAGATCTACAACCATTAAAAAATGCCTTTGAAAGTGATGACTCGGAGCCGTTTCAGCAGGCCAATGCAGTTCATTCCTGGAAGAGCCCACAGAGCAAAAGTTAATGTCTTTTACTCTCAGTCCCCATTGACACCGAGAGCAGGTTTCCAATCTATGCAAAATTAAACCAAATCTTTGATTTTTTTTATAACAGTAAACTATTTAGGCATTTTTCTTAGTGCTACTTATTTTGTGATCAGAAGCCTTTTATGGAAAAAGCATGCGTATGTCCACTGCAAGCTCTCCAGATTTCCTAATAAATGGTTGTACACACTTCACTGCAAGATGCCAGGTTTGGGGGAGTGTGAAACATATTCTGACAGTTTAATTGAAATAGCTATTGAGCATGAAGGAGAAGCACCTGTTGCAAAGAGAGTAAACAACAACAAAGAATCCCTGCTGAATGTTCAGACAAAGTAGAGAAAGGTAAAAAAAAGAAATTCTGTACTCAGTGATAATGAACTGGTAAATCAAGTGGGAGAATTCTTACCAGAATTTAAGCACCCAGAATCATCGTCCTTCGCTGAGCCTTACGCTTAAACCTCCTGATCCCAGTTGCTTCTTTTGCCTGATTTTATCAAGGCAGTATGAGAATCCAGCAGGGTAGAACATAAAGTGTATAGACCTTGAAAGACTGGTAATTAAATATTAATTGCTTTTTGAGAGATATATATTTTAAAATATGCTAAAATAATCCTATATATCTTCACTCCATTTATAATCCCTGGAGTTGGCAATCTAAAGATTTTTATAGGTGATTACTAATTTCACATGAAATTTTTTTTTTTAATTTCAGGGACCTTACATTTCTAAGATATAAAGGGCATATAAGTGAGGTAGTAACACATGTATAAAAATTGTTGTTAGTAAGCCACCATGAAATAAAAAGGAAAAAATGTTAAATATATAGATTATAAAGTATCTAAATTTAATAGCAAAATTTAAGTTTCCATAAAGAAACCTTGAACAGATAATTGTGAATTACTCCAATCCAGTAATTAACTTTATATTAACCATATAAACTCAAGTGTTGAAAGTAGAAGTAACAGGTGGAACACAAGATTCTTCTTGGAATGTGAACAAAGAAAGGATGGAAGATTTTTTTTTTATACATCTCTCCTTGTGAATTTTCTTTCTTTTTTGTTTATAATTGACAGAATAATTGCACACATTTATGGGGGAACAGCATGCTGTTTTAATACATATATATTGTATAATACTGAAATCAGGGTAGTTAATAGATACATCACCTCAAAGATTATCACTTCTTTGTGGTGGTAATATTTGAGATCCTCTTTTAGCTGTATTTCTAGTTACCCTACTCTGTAATAAAATATCAGAACTTATTCTTCCCATCTAACTGTAACTATTTTACGCTTTGGCCAACCTCTCCCCAAGCCCCTTCCCTCCTCCTCTCCTCAGCCTCTGGTAACCATTACTCTCAGCATCTATGAGATCAACGTTTGTAGTTTCTACTTGAGAGTGAGACCCCTCCAGCTTTATCTTTCTGTGCCTGGCTTAATACAATGTCCTCCAGGTTCTTCCATGTTGCCCCCAAATGACATGATTTTATTATTTTTTAATATCTGAATAGTATTCCATTGTGAATGTACATCACATATTTTCATGACCTTTTTCTCTTCTCTTTTCTTCCCACTTGTAAGTGAGTAGTATCTCCCTTAGCCAGGGGTCAGATGGGCGTGGCTGCTCCTGGGTTTTTCTGTGGGTGGGACTAGTGCCAGGACTCTGGGCGAGTGAAGCTGGAGCTGAGTATGTAGGGAGACAGGATTGCTTCTCAGTCTGCAGCAAGGAGCATGGTTGGCGGGCCTGCCAACAGGGCACAGGCCAGCCTTCTCAAACTATTCTCAATGGTGGCTCCAGCAAGGTTTCACAACCTCTTATCAGGATCTCAATTGTTTAACAAAGGCCCTTTGCTTCTGGATGGCTGCCAAATCCTGTTTTGTGGGGAGATGAGAGCTAGAGACCTTCAATTTTCCCATCTTGCCAATGTCATTCCAGGGGTGAGATTCTTTAAAATAATCTTTAGTGGCTTTATTTTTGTGCTTGATGAGTGATGGCTTGGTGGTTTTTATCACTTTAGGACATTATAAACCATTACCTCTTAAAATAAATCTTTAGTCAAATTAGCTCTCACCTCTCTAAATCTCCCCTCATACCTCGGTTTGATGACTCTTCCATTTTTCTTATACTCTTTTCTTTTATCCATCCTTTTGTCTGTGTAGGCCCAGATACTTTATACAGTTTATACTCTACAGTTTCCTAATTCCAGTAAACTACACTATAAAACTCCATATATAAATTGTCCAAATACCGCCTCTAAAAGTTAAAAGGCCTGTATAGACACAAAATAAAACAATAATGTGATATACAAGGTAGGAGAATTAAGTTTGCAAACTCATCCTATAAAAAGTGCTCTGTACCTCACTGCTGAGAATCACCACGGTGACCTCTGAAGTACCACCCTTGGGAAGCTATACACTAATGCCAGCACCTAGTCCACCATTCAAAGCTCTTTTTGTAGGATGAGTTTAAGAACTTGTCTGACTTCGCAGAATGATGGCTTTAATGGCCAGTCCAGAAAAAAGTTTCCAAACTGCTATGAAGCAAAGAGGATTATAATTCTAAACTGTCATGTGTATGATGGTAAAAACCTTATCTATGTTCATCAAGTAAGGTAAATGATAAACTAATAAAGACATAGAGAATATAAACCCATTTGAACACGACAATTTGTGGTTCAATTGGATTCTATGTTATTCACAACAAAAATATTTTTATTTTCAGTTTCCTATATAAAAACTCACTACATGATTCCTCCTGATTTGTTTTTATTTCGGAGTAATGTCTTGGCTTTTTGAGGTTTTTTCTGGCTTCCAGATCTTTAAAGTATGATGGTGTGCTTTGATAGGGATTCCATTAAATTTATAAACTGCCTTGGTTAATCTGGACATTTTAACAATGTTGATTCTTCCTAGCCATGAGCATAGTATGTTTTTCCATTTGTTAACATTTTCAGCTATTTCTTTTCTCAGAGTTTAATAATTCTCCTTATAGAGATCTTTCACATCCTTTGTTAGGTAAATTCCCGAATATTTTCACCATTAACAAAAATTAATTCTCACTGGATAAAAGATTTAAACTTAAGACATGAAAATATAAGATTCTTGGAGAGAGTTCAGGAGAAACACTTCAAAAAATTATCTGGGGGCAATGCCTGTGGCTCAAAGGAGTGAGGTGCCAGCCCTATATACAGGAGGTGATGGGTTCAAACCCAGCCCTGGCCAAAAACTGCAGAAAAAAAAAAAAAAAAGAACTTTTCCTGGTAGAAAACTTTATGAAGAGGAACACCCAGGCAATTGAAGCAACACCAAAAATACATTACTGGGATCTGAGCAAACTAAAAAGTTTCTGCACAGCCAAGAACACAGTAAGTAAAGCAAGCAGACAGCCTTCAGAATGGGAGAGGATATTTGACAAATATGCTACTGACAAAGGTTTGATAAGCAGAATCCACAGAGAACTCAAACATATTAAAAATAAAAGAACAATTAATCCCATTTCATTGTGGGCAAGGGACTTGAACAGAAGCTTCTCTGAAGAAGATAGGCACATGGCCTACAGACATATGAAAAAATGCTCATCATCTTTAATTATCAGAGAAATGCAAATCAAAACCACTTTGAGATATCCTCTAACCCCAGTAAAAGTGGCTCACAAAACAAAATCCGAAAACTACAGATGTTGGCATGGATGTGGAGAAAAGAGAACACTTCTGCACTGCTGGTGGGAGTGCAAGCTAAAATGTCCCTTTGGAAAGAAGTATAGAGAATACTCAGAGATGTAAAAGTAGACCTGCCATTTAATCCTACAATTCCTCTACTAATTGTATATCCAAAAGACCAAAAATCACTTTATAAGAAAGATATTTGCACCAGATTGTTAATTGCAGCTCAATTAATAAATAGCCAAGTCATGAAAGAAGCCCAAGTACAGATCAACCCATGAATGGATTAATAAATTGTGATATATGTATACCATGGAATATTATGCAGTCTTTAAAAAGATGGAGACTTTATCTCTTTTATGTTTACATGGATGGAGCTGGAACATATCCTACTTAGTAAAGTATCTGAAGAATGGAGGAAAATATATCCCATGTACTCAGTACTATTATGAAACCAATTTATAATCACTCACACTTTCATATGAAGAATAGATCACAACTATGGCCCAAGATGA
>CAUYTI010136117.1:0-13801 GCA_963575145.1 Galago senegalensis | reverse complement strand
ATGGCTGCAACCAAAAAATGGCCAGGCGTTGTGGCAGGCGCCTGTGGTCCCAGCTACTTGGGAGGCAGAGGCAGGAGACTCGCTTGAGCCCAGGAGTTGGAGGTTGCTATGAGCTATAAAGTCACAGCACTCTACCCAGGGGGACAGCTTGAGGCTCTGTCTCAAAAAAAAAAAAAAAAAAGATAAACAAAATCAACAAACCTTTAGCTATACCAAGAAGAAAAAGAAAAAATTCAAGGATGAAATAGGAGACATAACTGATACTACAGAAATATAAAGAATTGTAAGAGACTATTATGCACAATTTATATACCAATAAATTGGTAGGCCTAGAAGAAATAAACCTTGGACACATAATATTTGTCAAGATTGAATAATGAAATAGAAAATTTTAAAAGACCAATAATGGATAATGAGATCAAAAATATAGTACAAAGTCTTCTAGTAAGCCCAGAACATGATGGCTTTACGGCTGACTTCTATTAAACATTTAAAGAAAAAATAATACTAATTCTATGCAAACTATTTTCAAAAAATGAAGGAGAGGGACTACTTCCAAACTCATTCTATGAGGCCAGCATTACCCTGATATAAAAACCAGACAAAGACACACACACAGAAAACTAAAGGCCAATATCCCTGGTGAGCATAAATGTAAAAATCTTCAACAAAATACTAACAAACTGAATTCAACAACACATTAAAAAGATCATTCTCGGCTCGGCGCCTATAGCTCAACCGGATAAGGCACCAGCCACGTACACCTAAGGTGGCGGGTTTGAATCCACCAAACAACAATGACGGCTGCAACCAAAAAAAAAAAAAAATAGCCGGGCATTGTGGCGGGCGCCTGTGGTCCCAGCTACTTGGGAGGCTGAGACAGGAGACTCGCTTAAGCCCAGGAGTTGGAGGTTGCTGTGAGCTGTAATGCCACAGCACTCTACCCAGGGGGACAGCTTGAGGCTCTGTCTCAAAAAAATAAATAAATAAATAAATAAAAAGATCATTCTTTATGATCAAGTGAGATTCATCCCAGGGATGCAAGGATGGTTCAGCATACACAAATCAATAAACATGATATATCGTATTAATGGAATCAAGGTAAAACCCCATTATGATTTCAATAGATGCTGAAAAAAATCATTTGATAAGGTCTTTCTCCACTCACTCCTCTCTCTGGAATGTGTTTTCACTCTGTGTCATTCTGTATAGTTTCCTTCTGCACTTTCACTTTGTATAGCTTCTTTCTTTTTCCCATAGGTATGGGGGGAAAATGATTGCTTTATGCTAAAAACCCTCAACACACCGGGAGGAACAGAAGGAGCACACCTCAACATAATAAAGGCCCACTGCTAACATCACGCTGAATAAAGTTGAAAGCTCTTCCTCTAAGATCTGGAATGCCCATTTTCACCACTTTTTTTCAACATAGCCCTGGAAGTTATAGCCAGAGCAATTAGGCAAGAGGAAGAAATAGAGGCAGCCAAATTAGAAAGAAGGAATTCAATTGTCCCTGTTTACAAATAACATGATCATATATATAGAAGGCCCTAGAGATTCCACCAAAAAGCTGTCAGAACTACTAAGTGAATTTAGTAAAGATGCAGATACAGAATCAAAATACAAAAATCAATGTTTCTACATGAATAGCAAACTCTGTGGAAAAAAATCAAAAAAGCAATTCCATTTACAATAGCTACCAAAAAAATTAAATGCCTAGAAATAAACTTAACTAAGGTGGTAAAAGATCTTATAAAAACAAGTATAAAACACTGATGAAAGAAACTAAAGCAAGAACACAAGTAAATGAAAAGATCTCCCATCCTCATAGACAGGAAGAATATTGTTAATGTGCCCACATTACCCACACTGATGGGGACTGCTTTGAAACTGATCTCCCTATCAAAATGCCAATGACATTCTTCAACAGAAACAGAAAAGGCATTCTTAAAATTTATATGGAAATGTAAAATGTACTGGATAGCTAAAACAATCTTGAACAAAAAACAGAGTTGGAGGCATCACTTGATGAAATCACCTACCTGATTTCAAAATACACTACAAAGCTAGAGTAACCAAAATAGTATGTTACTAGCATAAAACAGATACATAAACTAAGAAAATAGAATAGAACCCTGAAGTAAATCCAAACATTGACAGCCAACCGATTTTCAACAATCGTAACAAGAACACACCTTGGGTAAAGGACAGTCTCCTCAATAAATGATGCTGGAAAAAGTGGATATCCACATGGAGAAAAACGAAACTAGATCTACCAATCTCTCACCATATTCAAAAATCAACTCTAGGGCAGCACCTGTGGCTCAGTGAGTAGAGTGCTGGCCCCATTTACTAACGGTGGTGGGTTCAAACCCAGCCCCAGCCAAAATGCAACAAAAAAATAGCCAAGTGTTGTGGCAGGTGCCTATAGTCCCAAGCTACTCAGGAGGCTGAGGCAAGAGAATCACCTAAAGCCCAAGAGGTAGAGGTTGCTGTGAGCTGTGATGCCACAGCACTCCACCAAGGGTGACAAAATGAGACTCTGTCTCTTAAAAAAAAAAAAGAACTCTAATTGAATTAAAGATTTATAAAATATAAGAGCCAAAACCAGGCAACTACTAGAGAAAACACAGAAGGAATGCTGTGTCATGAAATTGGACTTATTTTAGAATAAGACCCTGAAGCACAAGGAACAAATACAGAAATGGACAAACAAGATTATATCAGACTAAAAATCTTTTAAGAGATGACTCACAGAATAGGGGAAAGTATTTGCAGACTGTATGTCTGACAAGAGGTTAAAATAAAGAATATATAAGGAACACAACTCAACAGCAAAAAAAAAAAAAGAAAGAAAAGAAAACCTGATTTAAAAATGGGCAAAAGTGGCTAGGTATCGTAACTTATGCCTGTAATCCCAGCACTTTAGAAGTCCAAGGTAGGAGGATGGCTTGTGACTTGAAGACAGGAGTCCAAGACCAGCCTGCACAACAGAACAGGCCTGAATCTTTACAGTAAATTAAACAACAACAAAATTAACTCAGACATAGAGACACACAGTTCCAGCTACTTGAGAGACTAAGACAGGAAGATCCCTTGAGCCCACAAGAAAAACAATC
The DNA here is from genome assembly GCA_963575145.1 of Galago senegalensis. Lineage (NCBI taxonomy): Eukaryota > Metazoa > Chordata > Mammalia > Primates > Galagidae > Galago > Galago senegalensis. The sequence goes on along the minus strand of CAUYTI010136117.1, from coordinate 10,682 downwards.
CAATTGATAGAGAGTCATACTTCACAGAATTTTTATAATACCCTCAGTATAGTTATCTTTAATGTCCATCTAATGTTCTCCTGTCACAATCTGAGCACATTCCCTCTTGTCCTATAGTGTGCTAATAAGAGAATAAGTACATCTATAATTATGGTCTTTGGCATCTGAAGATAGTTATTAAATCACTATCTTTTCCTTCTCAACTTAAATAATCTAAATTCCTTTCCTTTTCCTTATACTTTCAATAATTTTGAAAGCTCAAATTCTTACACACAATATTAGGAAAAGAGTACATACTTTATAAGGATAATTATGAATACAGTTAAAATTACAGCTATGCGTAAAAATTGCAATGTGACAGGTATAATTATGGATAACATACAAAGACCCACAAAAACTGTGGGTCTTCTTCATTCTATTGCACAATAATCCTTACCGGGGGACTTTCCTTGTTGTGAGTTGCTTCGTCGCTCTCTGTATCTGGCTGGAGTGGATAAACCTGTATCTTTACTAGGCTTGCTAGCAGCAGGCCCAATTTCTGAAATGAGGAATCCCATCTGTTCTGAAGGCAAGATATTCTCAGGTGGATTGGTCTGGCATTTTATACTGGCATCCACCTAAAATATTAAGCCCACTCATTACTTTGATATTTCCCCAAAATAGCTACTAAAAGTTATTTCATCAAGGGAGTTGTATTACAGAAATACAATCTGACAAAGAAACTTGTAAAGCTTTTCATCCTTATGAATAAAATACTACCTTTGCTATTTTAATATTCAGTAGTAAAATGTACATTTCCCTATACACAAACCACTGAAAATGTATATGGGACTAAAATATTTACTTATGATCAGGGGAAGATGTACCAAGAGCCTTTTTTTTAAATTTATAAAAGTAAGATATTTTAACCAGGATTTGTTAATATCACTGCCTTTTTTTCACTCTAGCGTAAGTTCCATCAGAATTCCCTTGTTGTTTGATGTTGGAATGGCCGTAGGTATAATCCTGTTAAATGGTGTCAGTGGGCCATAGACACTTTATTCTACTAATTTTGCATTCTTTGTCTTACAAAGGCACTTGAAATTTTATAAGCTTCAGCCTCTATACAATATGCCTAATTTATAAGATATAAGTTTCTTTCTTGGAGTTTCTAAAATTTCTTTGGAATGTCAAATCCCTTTGTCAAAGTGACTAGCTTCTAAAATAATTATTTTCTTTACTTATTTTAAAATAAAACCATACAAAGAAATAAAGCTAAAAGTTAAAAACACAACTTTCAAGATATACAGTATTTGCTAATGAAAAGTTACTCTGTGTGTGAATGTAGTTTTAAGATGCAAAATATTTCAAATGTAACTATGAAGGAACAAAGACAAATTTTATGCTCTTTATATAGGCATATTTATAGAACATAATGGGCCTATCTTTTGTCTACTGAATTTACAATATTATCTTAATATGTAATCTACTGGGTCTAATAGTCAGGCTCAAAAAGGACAATGAGTTGATAGAAACCTTAAGAAATTTGTATCTAAAACTGGACTTAAAAAAGGCTACCAAAAAAAAAAAAGAAAAAGCTGCCAAAAGTTATCTTGGGAATCTCTAATAATGAAGAGATCTTCAGCTCCATTAAATAAAAAAAAAAATCCAAAATGAAAAAAATATATATGAATCAGGCTAAGATTGAGGAAAAAAGTAGAAAAAAATACTTAATTTGCAAAATGTGATTTTAGTTTAAATGTACCTTTGATGAATTATTCTAAGTATTAAGAACCAAAGTTTGTTCATCTTTTGGTCATAAATTAGCAATAATAAAGGAATTAGCCTCTTCCTTCAAAATATGTCTCTCAAACTAGAGGCAGAGTTCTACTTTAGGAATGTAGACATTAATAAGGAAATTCGAACACAAAACACTTACAAGTTAGAGCGGAATGATGCTATATAGTAAAGTAAGAAAATACCTCCAACCATCTCCTTACTTTCATTCTATAAATGGCTAGGGAATTCCTCATAATACCTTGCAAATAAATCATCTCTCAAGGGCAAAGGAATTATATCAGACAAGTATACTCAAGTCCATTCAAATTAAGATAAAAAGCAAAAACTCAAGAAATGTTTTTTAATAGGACAATAAGTTTTATACCACAGTGCTCAATCTGACTGCCTTTCTACAGGTTGACTTCAGATCATAACATAGTGAGAGGATGCCTAGGGGTTAAGGTAACTTCTTTCTGAATCTTTTGTGCAAAACTACTGGGACATGATCCTTCTGGAAAGTGTAAGAACTGGTGTTAAGGCCAAATAAAATCTGGACAAATTCTCTACTAGAATAATCTTTAGCAAGAAGCTCTAGGTCTTCTGATCTTTATTAGGATTTTTTCCTTTTCCTCTTTTACCTGGTGTGTGCTGAACGGTAGCCCTTCCTGCACAAATACTACTGATGATGGAGATGGATTATGACTTAGCTGCTCCTTCAGTTTGACATGAGCTTGTTGGATGGCTGTAGATTCCTGCAATGTGTTATTTTCAACAGGCTGAGCTGTGTGGATGGTATAGATGTACTCCGGTGACTGTGGTAGAGAGCAGGTAATTGCTTGTTCTGTTCCGACCACAAAAGATGTAATATCTGAGCCTACAGGAGTAAGTGGTTCCAGTTGGCTAGCCTGACTTGTGGAAGATGGATTGCTGTTGTTTGAATTAGCTAGGATATGTTGGCCTCTGTTGGACTGAGATGTTGGGCACTGATTCTCAACAGGCTCCACCTTTACCATCTCCAATTTAGGGGAGGAATGCAACTCATCTACTATCTGAAAAACAGCCTCTAGGTTTACTTCTGTCTTTTTATTTTCATCAGTAGCACTGCAGGGCCAATTAGAAGGCAGAAATTCAACTGGATAGGAGGATTGCATTGGAGGATTCTGGGGAAAGAAAAAAATGTAATTGTATAGATAGAAAATCAAATATGAGATTAGAAGGAAAGCAACAACACTCAGGGTGATGAATGCCAAGCATAAATATACTATTAAACTTAAAGGTCACCGAGAAAATCTGAATCCTAATTTACTTTTCAGCAATGGTAACTTCAAATCTACTGTTAAGATTTACTTGGCATCTATAATATGTGAACCACACTATGCTAAGTTTTATACTGGAATGGACCAAAGCTATAATAGCCAAATACCAAATTCTTTTTTTTTTGCAGTTTTTGGCCGGGGCTGGGTTTGAATATGCCACCTCTGGCATATGGGGCCGGTGCCCTATTCCTTTGAGCCACAGGTGCCGCCCCTATACCAAACTCTTTCATAAAGGTTGATGGACAAAATACCATATCACTTACAAGTATCATGTACTGTTTTAGAAAACCACTAAGGAAATTTCAAACATGAGATGCTCACAAGCCCACCAGCCCTTCTGTTCTAAATGATCTGGGAAAAATGGATGGAATATCAACTATCCTTTGGTTCCTGGAATTGTATATTTTTAATAATAAAGCAATAGAAAATAAAAATAACTAACTGTTGCTTTTAGATATTTATCTTTAAGATATATTCTTTTATATACGGGCACAGATAAGCATTCAATACATGCTTGGTAATGAAGGCCAAAAGGTATGAACATAAAATAAGAATAATGATTAAATAAAACATGTAATGAATTGCTATTGCCAGATGCAAAGTTTTGCATAGAGTAGGCTTTTTTTTTGGAAACAGAATCTCACTTAATAGCCGGGCACTATGGTAAGTGCCTGTAGCTACAGTGCTTCCTAGCTACTTGGGAGGTTGAGGCAAGAGAATTGCTTAAACCCAAGAGTTGCTGTGGGCTGTGACTCCATTGCACTCTACCCAGGGCAGCATAGTGAGACTCTGTCTCAAACACACACACACACACACACACGTCTCACTTAGTCACCGTTGGTAGAGTGCCATAGCATCTTAGCACACAGCAATCTCAAACTCATGGGTTCAAGTGATTCTCTTGCCTAAGCCTCCCAGGTAGCTGGGAGTACAGGCACCCACCACAGCACCCAGCTGTTTTTTCAGAGACAGGGGTCTCACTCTTGCTTAGGTTGCTCTCAAACTCGTGAGCTCAGGCAATCCACCCCCCTCAGCCTCCCAAGTGCTGGGATTACAGGACTGAGCCACCGCGCCCAGCAGAGCAGGCATTTAATAAATGTTCGTTGATTATCTCAGATTATAAACATAAAATACAGAAGAGCTATGATTAAATAAAACACATAGTAGGTTGATGTTGCCAAATGTACTACAAAGATCATGTCACTGATTTTTAGAAGGCCACTAATGCCAAATAATGTAAATTCAAATGGTCTACGGTAGGCACGAACCTTCTATGGCCAAAAGTGCCATATACTGAGTTCTTACTATGTGCCAAGCACATGCAAAGCACTTTGTATAACATTATTCCATTTAACAGGAGCCCTCTGGGAAAATGATAATCTCCACTTCTAAATGACAAACTTTGTAATATACCCAGAGAAACTTTATAATATACTCAAAGTCGCAATGAAATAACTGACAGAGCAGGGTTTCAAGCCTAGGTTTGCCTGACTCAAGAGCTTTTGCTCATAACCAATACACACTCTCTCCATTTCCGACTGTCCAACCCACTCATTGCATTTTCAGGATCCGAAATACTTTCCCTTTTCCTATTTTTAAATTTTATGTGTGCTTGTCTCTATTTTCCTATAATGAACATGTATTATCTCTGTAATAAGAAAGGGTCTTCATAAAAATGTTTTCAATTATGTATTTTTTTTTTGAGACAAAGTCTCACTCAGTCACCCTGGGGTTTAGTGCTGTGGTGTCTTAGCTCACAGGAACCTCAAACTCCTGGGCTTAAGCGATCTTTGTCTCTGCTGTCCAAGTAGCTAGGACTACAGGCACCCACCACAATGCCCAGCTAATTTTCCGAATTTTAGTAGAGGTGGGGTCTCACTTTTGCTAAAGCTGGTCTGGAACTCCTGAGCTCAGGCAATCTACCCATGTTGGCCTCTCAGAGTGCTAGGATTAGGTATGTGAGCCACTGTGCCCTACTTAAATTATGTATTTAAAACATGAACATAAGGGCTAGGCATGTCTTTAATCCTAGCAGTCTGGGAGGCTGAGGTGAGTGGATCACTTAGCTCAGGAGCTCAAGACCAGCCTAACCAAGAGCGAGACCGCGAAAAATAGAAAAAACTAGCCAGGCGTGGTGGCTCACACCTACACTCCCAGATACTGGGGAGGCTGAAGCAAGAGGATTGCTCAAGCCCAAGAGTTTGAGGTTGCTGTGAGCTCTGACACCACAGCACTCTACCCAGGATGACAGACTGGGACTCTGTCTCAAAAAAGTAAAAATAAAAAATAAAAAATAAACATAGTCAAAATATAAACACTGACAGCGTCTCTCCAGTATGATCCAGAGGAGAGAATGCCTAGATCTACAAATAAGAATATTTAACTATAAGATAGGTATGTCCTGCCAGTGAAGATGAACACACTGGGAATAAGGCTGATGTTATCCAGGAAAAATGGCCAGCTAAATTCTCTCGGTCTGATTCTATACTCTTCAAACAACAGTCTGATTATAATTTGACTTCCCTACATAGATTTTCTCAAAATAAAAAAACGTTCTAGTAAGATATTCTCTTAAGAACTGAAGCTATGTTGGCTACATGATTATCCAAGGGAAACACACAGTTGCAGTCTTCAGCAAGTATAAAAATACAAAGCATGAAATTTAATCTCATTCTAGAAATAGCAATAGAAAGCATTTAAATCATGCTGGCACAGTGGCTGACACCTTTAATACCAGCACTCTGGGAAGCCGAGACTCATGGATTGCTTGAGCTCACAGGTTTGAGACCAGCCTGAGCAAAAGCAAGACCTGGCCTCTAAAAATAGCCATTGTGGTGGGCACCTGTAGTCCCAGTTAGTTGGGAGCCTGAGGGAAGAGGATTGCTTGAGCCCAAGAGTTTGAGGTTGCTGTGAGCTATGACGTCACAGCACTCTACTGATGATGACAAAGTGAGACTCTGTCTCAAAAAAAAAAAAGAAAACAAAATTTAAATCAAAGCAACAGTACCCTAAGAAATAATGAAAAGATACTTGAAGTATAGGTTGAGCATTCCTAATCTGAAAATCTGAAATCCAAAAGAGTTTTAGATTTTGGAGCATTTGAATACTGACATGAGACTACAAGCAGAAAATTCCACTCCTAAATACTAACAGAAACTCTGTTTCATGGACAAAGAATACGATATATATGAAACATGAGTAAATTTTGTGTTCAGACTTGCGTCCCATTCCCAAAATAACTCATTAGATATATGTCAATACTCTAAAATTTGAAATCCAAAACAATTCTGGTGCCAAGCATTTCAGAAGGGATGCTCAACTGGTATGATGCTTACAAAACGTAGGCTAAGGATGAAGGGAGCCACCACTTACATTTCTCATTTATAACATATCCTTTCTTTCCCTTTAAAACGTCTAATTGTCTGTGCCACCTTAGAAGAATCTGTCATCTGGTGACATACACTTTTATTAGAGTTTATCTGGTATTCATTTCACAATGGAAAGTCTAGAATAGTGCTATTTAAAATAACTTTCAGCAATGATGGAAATTCTCTGTATCTTCACTGTACTATTTGATAGCCACGTGCCAAATGAAACTATTAAGCATTTAAAATGTGGCTACTTTAAGAAATAAATTTTATTTATTATTTTAGAAATAGAGTCTCGCTTATCGCCCTCGGTAGAGTGCCGTGGCGTCACAGCTCACAGTATCCTCCAACTCCTGGGCTCAGGCGATTCTCTTGCCTCAGCCTCCCGAGTAGCTGGGACTACAGGTGCCCACCACAACACCCGGCTATTTTTCTGTTGCAGTTTGGCCGGGGCCAGGTTTGAACCCACCATCCTAGGTATATGGGGCTGGCGCCCTACCCACTGAGCCACAGGTGCCACCCTAAGAAATGAATTTTAAATTTTATTTTATTTTAATTCATTTAAGTAACCACATGAGACTACTAAGCACTTGAAATGTGGCCAGTGTGACTTGTGAATGAGTTTTCAAATTTCATTTAATTTTAATTAATTTAAATAGCCACATGTGGCTCATGGCTAACATATTAAACAGAAATGGCCTAAAAGAATCCTCAGACATCATTTATATCAATTTCTTATTTCTTAGAGTTAATAAAACTTAGTTCATTAATCCACAGCTTACCTCTGGCCATTCATTAATATAAAATTAGACTTTGAAATTTTGCCAGGCCAATTATATTGCACATGATGCACATAGAACGTGGCTACTGCTTCATGAATCTTACCTGGAAGTAGTTGCAGTGTGCGTAGGAAGAGGCAGTGGGAGTGACACAACTACTTAGAGCATCCATGTGGGTAGAAGGAGAACAGCACTGTAGCACAGCTGGAACAAATTCAAACACAGAAGAGACATCAACCAAAATAAGCCTCAGCATCCAGGGAGTGCCCTCTTTCAACCTGGAAAGAACTCCATATTTGAAGAATTTCCTTTCTGTCTCTAATAAAATGATATTTAGTCCAATTAGGTGCTATTATTTATTGAAAACTGGTTTTAAAAGCCTTTAAAAGGGTCATGTCTACTTTTATAAGTGGTTTCTTTAGCATAGAAACATTTTGTTACCTTCCTAATCAAACATTTATTCTTACTGAAAACAATTTCTTCTTATTGAAATATCAGAATATACTTGAAATTCCAAATAATTGTTTTAATTATTTGAACCTAATCAATTGGGGAGAGTATTTTAAAAGAATAAGTATATTCTTCAAATGTTCTGCCATTAAACAATGCATCCAGAAGAAACACACATAAAATATTTTCATCATTTAGACAAGTGTTTAGGAATGCAGATCCTAGAGCCAGACTGCCTGGCTTTGGCACCCAGCTCTACCATTTAATAGCTGTGTAAATTTGAGCATGGTTAATCTCCTTGGCCTTCCATTTCTATATCCTTCTAAGATAGCGATAATTACAGAAGCTACCTAATATGGCAGCTGTGAGAATGAATGAACTAATATCCACAAAGAACTTAGAATAGCAATGGCAGAGAGTAAACAACCAATAAATGTTAGGTGTTATTATTTTAACTAAAGAAATGCATTTTCCAAATTTTTCCTCCATAGTTGGTTCATGGAAAGATTGAACTCTTTGCACTGGGATAGTTGCACTTACAGACGTGGTCTTAATAGGTTGAGTTTCTTCTTTTCCAGTCAGAGATTCTCTAGTATAAATGAGAATCTGTTATACATCACAACTTTGGGTTAAACAGACAATGATATACAATGAGTGCCTACTGTGTTCCAGGCACAGTAGCAGATACTTCACATATATTGCTTTTACAAAATAAGCAAACTAAACTAAAGCTCAGCAATATTAATTCACAAAGTTGGCAGTGACAGAGACAGCAATCCAACTCTAAGGCACAATACTTCCCCTAACTATTCCTTCTTCCTGAAATCTAACATTTTAATTTTACTAGAACCCCACTTATTGAGTATCTTTAAAGGTGTCTTTATCGTAGGGTGACAAATTTCCCTTTTTATGTCCACATTTTGCATATTTTGAGCATGTTAATAAAAGTACTAAATAATCTCATTCCTTAATATTTGAAAGGAAATTAGCCTAAGAATTGTAAAAAATTAACCGACATGCTTCCCTATTTCTTCATTATTGACTATTGATCTTTAAAATATCAGAAGTTCATAAAGGCACACTAGAAATAAATATTTTCTCACTGTGTCATGTGCAATTCAAGGCCTTACATTGTGCACATAGAAAAAAAAACTGGAAATAGCACTGTAAAGAATTCCAGTTCAGACATAAATATAAAGGTTGATATTTTCTGAATATGATTTTTAAAAAGAATTTCAGTGACTAAAAAACGCCATATGTTGCTAAGATTGCCTCATAAAATTCAAGCTATTGTCACTTTCAACACAGGTTAGGTAAACAGGTTCTTAAATTTGATCCCTTGGAGGTTATTCAAATACATAATTAAAATGTTTTAGATTTGAATTTGATTTCCTGAGGTATCTGAAAGCAAAGATACCCTGGGAAATTAACTGACTCCAAATAGCTACACACTGGGGAGAGACTGCATGGTTTGCTGAAACAAAAAACATAAACTTTTTTTGTTAGAGTTAGAACCATTATGGAAAACTCAGCCCCCTAGCGGCAAGAAAAGACTGAGGAGCTGCAGATTCATTCCATCAATAGCACCAAAAAGCAGTGTTTCATTACAAATAAATCAATGAAAGGTGTTAGCTTTATTTCTCTGATGTATCTATGTTCTGACTTCACCCATTACACATTTTGAATAGCTGATAAAATGTACTTTAAAATAAATTTCTTGTAAAAATAAAGAACATGCAACAGAGAATATGTTAATATATATTTGATAGCTGATTTTGCCTTAGGAAACAGCAAAATACTAAATGCTCTTTAAAGTGTCTAGCAACAAGTGGTAGTAAGAGGCAGGGCCCAGTGGCTCACATCTGTAATCCTAGCACTCAGGGAGGCCGAGGTGGGCAGATGGCTTGAGCTCACGAGTTCGAGACCAATCCAAACAGAAGTGAGACTCCCATCTCTACTAAAATAGAAAAAATTGAGGCAAGAGGATTGCTTGAGCCCAAGATTTGGAGACTGCAGTGAGCTATGATGCCATGGCACTCTATGCAGGGGCAATAACTTGAGACTCTGTCTCAAAAAAAAAAATGGAAATAAGAAAGGTACTTTATGAATAAAGGGAGACTAATAGACTATAATCCAAAAAATTCCTCAGTGGCATTAGTAAGGAAATCGCCTTACTTTACATAGTTCTTTTCTACTTTGTATGTAGTCAACAAAATAGAATAAAGGAAAGTATTAGTAAGTTTAATGAGTATGAAAATCTAGGCATAGAAATTCAACTACATGCTTAGTATATGATAATCTACTGTGCGTGTGCATTATGAAGGCACCAACATTTATAAAACTGACTTTATCACTATGTCCTAAGACACATTCATCTGCATAAAGATATTTTTCAATTTTTAGTGTCTTACTTAAGAAAGACACTAGGCATTAACATTGCACACAGAAGCTGGGCATGGTGGTTCACACCTGTAATCCCAGCAACTCAGGAGGCTGAGGCAGGAGGATTGCTTGAGACTAGAAGATCGAGATCAGCCTGTGCAAATACAATGAAACCCCATCCCTAAAAAATATTTTTTAAATTAGCAGGGAGTGGAGGCACGTGCCTGGAGTTTCAGTGATCCTCCCATCCTCTAAGGAAGGTGAGGTGGAAGGACCACTTGAACCCAAGAATTTGAGGCTGTGAGGAACTATAATCATGCCACTATACTCCAGCTAGGGGGACAGAGACCTCATCTCTTAAACAAAAAAGAAGAAAAAGTAATAAACAAATAAACTGCATGCAGAAGCAAAACCTCTAAATAATGGACAAAATTTGATTTCAGATATAAATATGAGTTGAAAACATTTTCTTTTTTTTTTTGTTTTTATTTTTTTGAGACAGAGCCTCAAGCTGTCCCCCTGGGTAGAGTGCCGTGGCATCATAGCTCACAGCAACCTCCAACTCCTGGGCTCAAGCGAGTCTCCTGCCTCTGCCTCCCAAGTAGCTGGGACCACAGGTGCCCACCACA
>CAUYTI010136114.1:0-47577 GCA_963575145.1 Galago senegalensis | reverse complement strand
CCACATTTATGGCATTTGATGTTAACTGGGGGATTTACCCTCTGATCTTCCAGCTGCCCAATTTGAGTTGTTAATATAGCATTTACCTGCTACTACTATAAGATTCCTCTGATCTCTCAACTATTTCAACTGCTGTATCTCATTTGCCATGATTTTTCTGTTTTTTTTTCTTTTGGCCTTTTACTTTTTACAATCTTTTCCTTTCAATTCTTAGAACATTTGGCTGCCTTAAAGAGACAGGAGCTCTTTAGCTGTTTCTTTTTACTCTGGAGTCTTGTTTTGAAAAACTTTACTTCCACTATTTCTTCACCAGCCTCAACCTACCTCAATTCTTTTCTTTTTAAACAGAACTCTTAACTGCCAAAAAGGGAATGGGGCATCGGTCTCTCAAAAGCTACTTCCTGCTGGCATTGGGCGAAGGTATTAGGGGAAGGCAGTTAGAAGTTCTCTTCCCTACCTTAATAAACCCTTGCAATCTATTCCCAAGCTTTCTCTTTGCTGTTTTACCAAGGCTTGTTTACTAAAGATTCTTATCTCCTAGGTCTAGCTTTTCTCTTTCCCTCTTGTTTAGAGGCTTTTTTCTTTCTTCAGCTGCTTCACAGAAGAGGCTAAAGGATTTTACCAGCTTTTTCCCCACAGAAGTAGTAGTTAGACTTTGGAAAGAGAAAACGCAGGAAAGAGGAAAAAACCGAATGAGAAAGGCCTGCTGTTGGCTGACTTTCTTAGGTATTTCTTTTCCCTCTAAGCATTTCTATTCCTCTTTTTCTTATTTTGCTAAAGCTTATTTCCCTCTCGGTCCATGTTCACTGAATCCTGCTCAAAGCACCATTTGTCAGTGGCGTTCACTATCCTGCTTCTGACACCACTTGTCAGGGCCCAGGACTGGCCAGGTCTTTGGGCCCAGCTTAGGTAGGTTCTGGACGCAGACCACTAAGCTAGGAACAGTTTCTCTTAGGTGCTTGAGGGCTATCTACTTTAGCTGGAGAGAGAGAGAGAGAGGGAGAGAGAGAGAGAATCTTAGAGAGAGTAAAGGTCTTCTTAGAACAGATAGCTCTGAGTCTTCAGCAGAGCTTGGTAATCTTCAGCAGAGACGCCGTGCTGGCGTTCTGCAGGCAGGAGAAAAGACAGAGTCAGAATAAGCGTGTCCGTGATAGAATGCGCATGCTTTTTGACTGCCTTCTCCTCCAGCCTAATATAAGGCTGAGCTCGTGCCTCTCAACACCACAGGTGTAGAGACTACCAGTTCACCAATGCTCTCGTCTCGCGAGCTCTCTCTTGCTAGTTAGAACCAAATCTCTCTCCATGCCCTTTTCACCAAAGTGTTCCATTACAGGTGTTTCTTATAACTCTCAGTCTTCCTAGCCATAGGCTATACGGGCTGCTACACCCCATCCCTCTCCTTTCCTTTCTGTGCCTGTGTTTAAATCTTTCCCATTTATGTTTTTATGCCTTTTCTACATATGCATGTATCCACTGATCCGATGTTTTGTTATGAAATGTGGTTTTTGTCACAAATACATGCAACATTTTGCCAACTGACACCCCCATCAGCAATCAACAGATTCCTGTTATTCTCAAATGATATTTGGTATTATCAGAGTTTTTGACTGGCACCAATTATATGGGGTTTCGTTTTTTATTTTCTCCCAATTTACACTGCCCTGACAAATGATTGCTTGAATGTCTTCTCATGTTGGCACATTGGATCTTTTCCTCTCTGGCTTATCTAAGGACCTTTCCCTGAGGTCCTTCTACAAGTGTCAGCATGAAACCACTATATGATGTGATTAACTTAACCATGGTTTATAGAGTTTAAACATAACAAAGCCAGACATTCATGTTTTCTATTAAACATAAAGATATATATATATATATATATATATTTCTTTCTTTCTTTTTTTTTTTATTTTGGAGACAAAGTCTTACTCTGTTGCTCCAGGCTAGAGTGCTATGGCATTATCATACCTCACAACAACCTCAACTCCTGGGCTCAAGTGATCTTCTTGTCTCAAACTCCCAAGTAGCTGGGACTACAGGCATGAATCACCATGCCCGAATGATTTTTATATTTTTTAATAGAAACAGGGTCTCTTGTTTGGGCTTGTCTCAAAATTCCTGGGCTTAAGCAATACCCCTGGTTCGGCCTCCCAGAGTGCTAGGATTACAGGTGTGAGCCACTGCACCCAGACTCTCAGGAAAGATATTAGTCACTTTTACCTGCTCTTTGATTATAACATACAAAGCACATGGAGCACCCTAAGACCAAGTTAAACAGCCCTGCCTACTTCCTGGCCCTTGCACCCTCTAGTAACTCAGATGAGCTTTATTTTATTTTATTTTCACTTTATTTTATTTTAGATTTCATTTTATATTAGGCTTCTCCTTGAAAGAGAAGTTAGAATGTGAATTCCCCACTCGCACACAGGCCCCTCGTCCCCTCCAAGTGATGAGTAATTGTTCTTTTACTCCGCCCTTCCAATTCTCAGTAGCATAATCTGCTTCTCACTCACATAAAAAATCTGTCACATCTATTTCAATCAAGCCTTCTCTGTCCTTATTCCTGTCTTCATCTTACACACATTCATTCCCCACAAATCTTTGTTGCCCCACTAATCTTTGGGAGCGAGAGCTAATGATGTAAGAATGAGAAGCTGAACTTTCATCCAGTCTTTGAGAACTTACCATTTTGGGGAGCAACACAGGTAGGAAGCAGGCTATCCTGATACAGTGCAGTGTGAGACAGATGAGAACCCCCAAGTCCAAGTGAGAACAGTGAGCTTGTGAAGGTAAGAAGCTGCCCTTCCAGGCTGAGGGAGCAGCACAGCTGTTGCCCAGGAAGTGGAAGGGAGCACGGTGCCAGGAACTGGAAGTTCAGCTGAGGGTGAGGGTCTGGAAGGGGACTGACATCATACTGTTCTAATAAGTTTGGATTTTATTCCAGGAACAGTGGAGTGACAGTGAAGTTATAATCAGGAGAGTGTCATGAATAGACTTGTATTTGAGGCAGATCACTCTGTCTACTGTGCAGACAATGGGTTGAAGAGGCAGGATTGAGATGGAGAGAGGAGTCAGGAGGCTGCTGTGGTCAAGCAGACAGTTGCTGACAGGGACCTAAACTAGGGAGAGGCGAGGCACAGAGTGAAGAGGACAAACTTGAGAAACAGGAGGTACATCTGGAAGCACCTGGCAACTGAGAGCGAGAAAGAGGGAAGGAGTGGCCAGGGCTAAGTGCCAGGCTTTGAGTCAGGCAATGGGGCAAACTCTGCAATGTCCCGAGAGAGCCCAGCAGTGCAGAGGCTACAGAGCACGGGGCTAGGTCTCAGCAGGTGTGAGTCCCATCCTTCAGAGGTGCCTCTGGGTGCTCTGTGGACAGGTGAAGCAGAGGTGGTGAGTCAACAGCACATGATGATGGATTTTGTGCAGAAGATAGGAGAAAGAGAGAAACTAAGAATGCTTTAGTTGGGTGGTGCCTGTGGCTCAAGGAGTAGGGCACCGGCCCCATATGCTGGAGGTGGCGAGTGCAAACCCAGCCCAGGCCAAAAACTATAACAACAACAACAAAAAAGAATGCTTTAGTTTCTTAGCCTGGATAAGTTGAGATGTGCCATTTAATAAAACTGACAAGGCTGAAGAAAAAAAGAGTCTGAGGAGGAGATTGAAGGGTTACTCAAGTATGAGGCTTGGAAGGACCTTCAGTCATCCAACTCATGATGACAAGTGGGTATTTGGTTAAAGCAGCCTGCAGAAGTTCTGATTGAAGGTATGAATTTGAGATTGGCAAGTTTCCCATGACACCTAAAGGCAAGGAACTGAATGAGATTACCTGGGAAGTGAGGATAGAGACAGGAGAATCTAGGACCAGACCAGGCCCTGGAGTGCTCCAGCACTTGGTAAAGTCTTGGAGAGGAGGTAGATCCCCAGAGAAGTCAGAACATGAGTCTGAGAACACACAGTGGTGAGTGTGTGTCAGTGGAAAGGTGAGGAGAAGAGCAGGGGAGGGAGTGAAATTGATGCAGGAGGCAGATCACTGCCTCTGTCACAGCCTCCTGAAAAGAAGAGGCCTCGAGAGTGAATTGCAGGGTCCTCATGCGGGGACGGGGGCAGGAAAAATGGAAAGAGCAGCAGGAGAGAACTGAGAAGAGCCCTGAAGTACAAAAGAGGCCTAGAGAAAAGGGTGCCTACAGGACACAGAGAAGCAAGCACAGAGGTTGAAGAAAAAGTACAGGAACATGGGTTTTAAAAGAAGAGAGGTATGGAAGAGAGTATGACCAACAGTCCCGAGGCTGTTAAGACATAAAGTAGATTAAAAGCTCAATTGTGCCCTGTGCATTTAGGTCCAAGGGTGTCACTGGTAACTTTGGCCATAGCAGTGTCAGCGGAATGATGGGAACAGAAATGAGATTCCCTGGCAGGGGAGGAATGGAGGAAATGAGTGCAGGGAACTCCTTGGAATAATTTGGCTGAGAAGGAAGGAGAAGGGATGAGGCAGAGGGTGTGTCTCTTTTTTAAGACAGTAAGACTGAGCATGGATGAATGCTGATGGGTAGAATAAGAGAGAGAAAGAGAACTCAAGACACAAAACAGACCATGTAAATGAAAGAAGGTCCCTGAGCAGTCAGCATGGACAATGTGGAGAACAAAGCTTTGAATTTTCCTTTTTCAGGAGATGAGACATCTTCTGGAGAAAGTTTGATAGTGGAGGCATATTGAAAGTGTCTGGGTGGCTGGAGATTGAAGGATAAAATTATTAACTAAGATCTGGATTCTCCTTTATTGCAAAACATACCGGGAGTTTAAGGATGGAGGAGGTGGGCTCAGGTCTGCCTGACTTGGAGTTTCTCAGGTGAATTCTTCTTGCTGTTGGATTAGTCAGCCAGATAGAATCAAAAAGAAATCTTGCAGGAGAAGACCAAGATGGGAGCTCAAATCTGCAAGAAATGAGCAGGATTGGTGAGGGAGAAAATGCACCTGGGCAAATATGGATTAATCAAGGGCCGATGTTTTACTAACATCTGTTCCTGGTGTCACAGTCACTCTTGGGGATGAGCTTTTCACATAGAAACTAGAGTTCCTAGACTTAGGGATTACAGATAAGATTTCAAGAGGAAACTCTAAAACATTTAAACTGTGGCCATGAACCCAAATCTTCAGCAAACAGGCTCTCTTTCAGATTTCTCAATGCAAATGATGGTTTCTCTTATCATCTTTTAGTGAAAGACACTAATTTCAAACCTGATATCCTGGATCCGGTCAAGGACACACAGGAAGTAGAACTTGGTAAGCTGAGCTTTAACCTTGAAAGAAGATACTGTGCTTCAGAAAGCAGGTATAAGTGTGGTGTAAAGAAAAGGACATCAGCCTTTCCAGTCAAACAGAATTGGGTGTGAGTCTTAACTCAGATGCCGATTAGTTTTGTGACCTTGTGAATTTACTTAATCCTTCTAAACCTCTGTCATTAACTCTTCAAATAAATATCAAACACTGATTTTACAAAGTTTCATTGAGAAATAATGGGAAGTGTATACTAAGTGGCTAATGCATTGGACATGACCGATAGACTGGAGAATCTTTCTTAACTCTCTCTAGAAGCAGGTGGTTATGTATATTGGTTAGGGCCCTTGGTCATATCTAGGAATGTACCAACTTAAGCAGCATCAACCCTTACAAATATGTTTGGTCTGTCCTTTAAAAGAATTTCGATGGAATACTACAACCCCAGCTCAAACAATTCACATTCCCAAGTAGTGTCTTCTGTTAGACAAAAGAGAAATTGACTTCTCTATGGTCTCCTCTTATTTAGCCAATTTTAATAACATCCATATCCTTCCACACAGCCAAATAGGAATTGCTGTGTTTAAAACCACGTACCGGGTGTTTCGCTCATGTAAGTGCTCTTTTACATGCAAATAAAAGATTTATTTTTGTAGGAATAAATGTAAAAACAGATATTATGGTATACGATCGCTAGGTGGCAGTAGTGACATATCTTGATTAAGAAATTGCTTTGGCTACACCAGCAACTTCACTAGGGCGGAAGGAAGGAGAAAGGAGGAAAGAATAAATCAATTTGAAACACTCCAGTTTCATATGGCATTTATTAATTTAAGGTATTACTAGTGGAAAAAGATTAAGGTGCAAAGACAAGTTTTCAAATGGGGTTCCTAACCATTTCATGGTTAGATACAAAGCATGAGGCTGAGCATATCTAGATAGCCCTCACGGAGAAAATGGGTAGAAAGAAGCTAATCTAATAACACATTCACTCATCCAGAGGGAATTGTTCAGAAAAGCAGGTGAGTATCTAAGTAATATTTTCTTTAATGTATACGCTACAATAACCTCATGATTTTCATTTAATATGTAAATATTGGTTGAGAAAATGTCTTCTTTTTTTTACTAGATCATAGCAGTATACATTAATACTATCATGGGGTACAGTGTACTGTTTCTATATACAATTTGAAATACTTTCATCCAACTTGTTAACATAGCCTTCTTGTCTTTTTCTTAGTTATTGTGTTAAGACATTTATATTTTACATTTAGAGAGATTCACATGTACCTTATAGGATGAACCATAGGTGTGATCCCACCAATCACCCTCCCTCCACCCATCCTTCCCCCTCCACTCTCCTCTCTCTTCCCTCTCCCCATATGCCTGGGCTAAAATTGGGTTATAGCTTTCCTATGAAAGCTACTTCTATGGATGCCCTTTGCTCTTCAATAGTAGTTGAAGGTAGAGCTGGTCACTGAAACTCCCTGTTTTTCGAATGTCAGACCACATCAGACCTTTAACAATAGGATCACACTTACCTGCATTTTCAGAACATTCGGTCAGTTACATGGTTGAGATATCAACATAGCCCACTAAAGACAAATGTACCTGTTTTATGTGTTTCTGAATGACAGATGTATAGATGTTTCATTATTTCTGACACAACCAAGCATTTCCCGGCAGACCTGACTGTGTCAGGAAATAGTTTTCTGGGCAAATCTCCTCCCCACTATGGGAACAGGAAAGAAGATAAAATTCTCACCAGGTTCCTTCCTGCTTTCTCTGGCCCCTTCATTTTCAGGAAAGCCTTTAACTATTAGTTGCAGAGTACGATTTGGCTTTGAAAGGGTGCCTAAATATATAATAAGATGGTACGTCAACGATTCTGAACGCGAGTGGGATGTCTTGGAATGTGAGAGCAAAAGGTAAGAAGAAAACTCTCCAATTCTATTTTCTTTAACCCAAAGGAGAAGCTTTGACCTTTGGAAATCTCTGAGACGCACACACAGAGTTGATGGTGCAGCCACAAGCACCAGTTAATGGTGGAAATAGAAGTGTAGAAATGCAAAGTGAAAAGGGCCATTGAAAGAAATATTTAGGTTGTTTTAAAGCTCAATTTGTATCAACAGTTTGATGTGGCTGCTTTAAAAGTCAAGCTGTGAGGCAGACAGACACACTGACCCAAGCTTGAAGATAAGTAACACACCCGACAAGTAGGAAAGAAAGACCCAGCTCCCACGTCACTCCTGCTGTCCATTCAGAGTGTGCGGTGAGTTTAAGATCATGGATGTGCAGAGTTGTGTGGAAAGTATCTAGAGTAAATGGCACCCAATAAGGAGTCTGGAAAAAAAATGTGTGAAGTGAGCAGGTACAAATGAAGCAACTTCAAAAGGGAGACTCAGAAGTTGGCTTTCTGTCTAGAAATACTTGTGGATTATTTATTTTTTATAAGAAATTGGAGGCTGAGGCATGGGGATTGCTTGAACCCAAGAGTTTGAGGTTGCTGTGAACTAGACTGATACCAGGGCACTCCAGCCTAGGCAACAGAGTGAGACTGTCTCAAAAAAAAAAGGAATTACACTTAAGTTTGTTGCTCCCTGGAGCACAGAACCCAGATCAGTGGTCAGAAATTACTGGTAAATGGTTTTGGTCACCAGAAAGGAAAACTCTCTAGATATTCAAGACATTCAGAGATAACCAATGTCTTAGAAAGTTGGTCTCCAGCCTGTGGAAGTGTCACAGGGCTTGAATCCAATCATGCCCAATCAGACAGGTTGCTAAAGGATGCATTCTCTCATTTTTCAATAAACACATGTGACACATTTTAAAATATCATTACAAAAAAGGAAGGACAAATTTTGGAGACAACAATAAAATTTAGCAAGAATTCTTAAGTTCAGTGAAGTCATTGAGGCCCATCTGAACCTGACATTATGTTACAGTTGAGAGTAGGAGAGTATGGCAAAGAGAGTGTCCTTTTAAAATCACCCACTCTCAGGTTTGAGTTTCTTTTCCATGTGTGGGCAATGTGACCTTATCCTCTGTGAGACCTCATCACCTCCACCTCATCCATACCCCCATGGATGATAACCTCCACATTGCCAGATCACCATAGGGGCAGACACAGGAGAGGTTATATGCTTATCACAGTCTGTGGCAAGTAGGAAACAGTTGGTGAGTAACAGCTGGCATTGTAGGCTCAGAGCATCCTAGCTTAAGATACCAGCCTCCTAAACAAGGTTTCTTAACATGAACAGAGATCGTAGATCAGCAAAATCATAAAAAAAAAAATGCCAAGACTCACAACTCTCTGGATGGGGCAGAAGGGCACAGGCCCAGAAGACAGGCTGCTATTCCCTGGCAATGGGACCTGGGGGTGCTCACTTAACTTCTTTGCCTTTTTCATGTCCCTGGCCCAGTTAGGATGGTCATATTATTACTTTTTAGGGTTCCTGGGAGATGAGGAATAGAGATTAGAGAATCCATATTTGCTGCTCAGAAGAGTTCCTGGTATATAGTAAACCTTCAGTAAGAGTTAGTTTTAATACTGTTCTTACAGTAATGTCATTATCTGTTCTCGTGGGGGAATTCTTAGAAGGTCAGATTAGGCCTTCAAGTAAATTAAGTCTTAGTATAAATGCTTAATAGAGCCAGCAATTTAATTAAGAATGATCCCTCTTTGACCATCTTATATTTTTCTGGATCTTCTCATACTATTGATCTCACAGTTCTTCTAAAGCCAAACTATTGGCTGCTTAGAGGTGTTCCAGATGCTGCCAATGGGTGTCGTTTTATGTAACTGAGTGGGTGTGGCATTTTTTCCCCTTTTCCTAGAATTAGATCCACTCTAGAGGATGAAGTCTTTGAGTGTGATGTCATTTTGAAGAAAGTTACTCAAAGTGATCTTCGCAAGAAGTTTGTTTGCTTTGCTCAGAACTCCTTGGGGAATAGCACCTGGTCCATCCAGCTTAAGGAGAAGAGAGGAGGTATGCCTGGAAGGTCACCCAGAATGTATGCAACAGCTTTTACTTGTGATGGGAGGAACTTTTCTAAAGAATAGTAATAACAGTGATACAAATGAACACTCTCTAGTGCCAGACATTGCTCTAAGCACTTTCTGTTAACCCACTTAGTAGTTTGACCAAAGCCACACATCAAGTAAATTATATACTAGTGGTCTAGAACTGGCCCTCTTAACTAATACTATTCCAATGGGGGCTGTGTTGGAAAAGCCATTCGTTCATTCATTCCACAAATACCTACAGGGTCTTTGTGCTAAGACCCAGCTCCTTTTCCTATTTTCCTTTCCTGGCTTCCAAATCCAGAGGACAGTTTGGATTCATGTCCTGATGGTTGGAGAATGGAAGAGAGAAAGCGTCATCTTGCTCAGTGTTCAGAATAACATGTGTATAGCACAGATTACAGCCTTTTAAAAAGCTAGAGTAGAAATTCCAGGTGAGAAATAGCTGTTAAGTTTCTTTGAGAAGATACCTGGAGATGAGGTTTATCCCATTCCCTCATTCATTCATTCAGTTAATAGATGACTACACTACAAGCAGGTTTGAATGTGTGTGCGGGTTCAGCCAGACAAAGTTTGCTTCTGGCCTACAATGGTGGCTTTCCTCACTGGAGGTGCGAAGGACAGCCCTGTGTTAGGTGTGAGGGAGTGTGCCAAGGTCAGCCAGACATGACTCCAGGTCTCAGGAAGTTTAAACTTTAGTGAGGGGATGATAATATATGAAATTAGTTCACAATATACAGTGTGAGAGGTGTAAACATGTGGAGGCTTATAGAGGAAAAATAAATAAAATTGCTACAACGTGTTTCCTAGATCATACCAATCAGGAATTGCCCTTTCTCCTGGATCTAGAGTTTATTATAAGAACGTTCTCAAGACATGATTTAAAACAATTCCATCTTGGAAAGAACTGCTGCCAGTGCCAGTAACTTTCATAAAATAATGGGATAGAAAGGGTACTGGGCAACTATAGTGTCGGCCTGCGTGGCCTTGGCCCAGGAGTGCTGCCCCTGCACTTGCTCATGGTGGCGTCTTTCCCCAGTGCTGCTCCTGTATGTCCTGCTTGGCACTGTTGTGACCCTGGTGGGCGTGCTGGCGGTGAGTGTGCTCCTTTACCAGCGTTGGATTGAAATAGTGCTGCTCTTCCGAACCTATCAGAGTAAGGACGAGACGCTTGGGGGTAAGAACATCCCAACGTGTGACCTCTGACTTTTCCTCTCCTAATTGACATAGAGCAGGGCAAGAATCCATCACTACCTCTTGCCTTTGTTTCCTCAGAGTTATCTTTGGAAAGAAATTTTGATGCCTCCTGACAGCCAGGGCAAAGATTGTGAAAAGACGTCAAGAAAGGGATGTCCCTTGATGGAGAAGGTCATGACTCTGGGGGTTCAAGACCTTTCTCCAACTTTAGTAGCTTCACACTGGGAGAGGCTGGAGAAACAATGAGTTTTTTTTTATTTTTTCAATCCTGTTACCAGGAATCTTAAAACAATGCTGTGGGAGACATGGTGGATGTGAAAACAATCTCTTTGCTAACCAACCTAAGGCAAGATGGCAAATCACTTAACGTCTCTGTGCTTTAGTTTCTGCATCTATACAATAAAATGGTAATAGCACCAGTCACAAAGCGGGATGTGAGGACTCGCTACCAGATTATTAAGACACATTAAGCATTTGGAATGATGCTTAGTACAGGGTAAACACCAGGATGTGCCAGCTATAGCTGTTTTCTTGAGGACAGGAGTATATACCAATTATGGCTGGTAGCTACTTTAATTTTCACAACAAACCAATTGGACAAGCAGACACAGATAAAGTCATGTGTCCCAAACTGAAACACTGTGAGGCCGTAGAGTTTCAGATTCAGACACAGGCTATCTAGCCCAGGAGTTCCCATTAGCTAATCCCTTGGTTAGCTTCATCTGGAAAATGATAAGCTTTAAGATGGTGGAAATGCTCTTTAAAGTGGGATGTCCTTTAATAATAAAATCCAAGTACTGCTGAGAAAATATCCGTCGATTTTCTCAGGAGACAAGATCACCATGTTCATTCAGGTTCACATCTGTAGAAAAGAAGGGCTGCTTCCATCCTTTTCTAATCCTGGGTTAGAATGTTTGCAGTTCTACTAAATGATCCTATTGCTTGGAAAGAGCAGAATCCCTTTCTATGGCCTTGCAGGGGTAATTATTTATGTCACTGGGAGGCCTTTCCAAACCCCAGAGCTTTTGCCACACTAGGAATTCAGTGAGGAGTTGTCAGATCCCTGGAGAAATGTGAAGAAATGCCTCAGTTACATCTTTCTTTAGACTAATTATTGAGAATTCATGCTAGAAATTCTTCGGCCAAACATGTTTTTAGGATTTTTTTATAATTGTCTTTTTAGAATGAAGCCAATCCACGTCTTAATCACTTCCCTAGGTGATTTCATATGTCTTTTACTGACATTCTATTTACCTTAAGCTTCTAGAGCTTTCGTACAAGACTAGGTAAAGAGTCAAATATTTCCACATGTCCATTTTTGTCTCAAAGACGAAACAGTGTTTGCTGATCAGGCAGAATTCCTTCCTTATGCTGAATCTCAGCCGTTCCATTTTCTATGGTATCTGAAGTTCAACTTCGGATGTCCTGGTCTACCCCATAAGGGATTTTATGAACTATAAAGGCCAAGCTCCAGGATTAGGAAATAAGTTCCACTGATCAGCAAAGGCTCCTTTTTGCTGGTCAGCAACTGGATGTACTTTGTCTGACTACAACATTCAAAGGGAGTCCACTCTTCATCTTGTGATAAGACTTCATGATGGTGCTAAAGAAAGGAGGAAGTGTTATACCACTCCCAAGAAGAATAAGCATAAGGGAGAGAAGGTTAATCTGGCTGTTTTGAAATAATATAAGGTGGATGAAAATGTCAAAATAAGTAGCTTGCGTTTAAGTGTTCTTCAGATGACTGTTTAACAAACCAGAAGACAAGTAATTATATAGGAGTTAATAAAAGACCCAGCAATATTGTATTATTATAAAAGTAAATAATAATAACAAAGACAGTGATAGGATCTTCGTTTTTAAGCATAGTCGTGTGGTGCCCTCTGCTGGACAATCTTATGTTTTTTCAGCAAAATGATTACTTTGAGGTTAATGTCATATGTCTAAACTTTTAGAGAATCATATTAGTTTGAGAATTGGGGAGGACCAAGGAGTATGTCTAATAACCCCACTATCTAATTTTATGACTAAATACATGTAGTTTCCAAATTATAGAAAAATTCTAGCTTGTTGGTGTTTCTCATGATACGGAGGGTAATTACAGGCAACTCTGGTGTGCGTGACACATTGGCCCTGCAGGGCACCTACCTGCCGGCCACACCCCTTGAGTTCCTCCCCTGTACCCGTATGTGAGCTGCGTCCACAAATTAGCTCCCACCCTCACCTTGGCTCTTGGGCATCCATCCTTCTCTCTTGACTCTTGGACCTCCCCCCCACCCCCCCACCCCCGTAGCTGCACTTCCATCCACTGAGGCCTCTGTTTAGCTCCACCTTGAGCAGGTGTGCTGCTAAATATCATCAGCCACCCAGCGCTATTATTTACCATTTTATAACAACACTATTTAACAGGGATTGCGGCAACTGCTGGGGTGTGAACCCTAGGTGTCTCATTTCAAAGCTGAGTCAAGTGAGTTGACTTTGGGGATTTTTCTCCTTCAGGGTAGCTCTTTAGCATGTCCCACTAATCAATGTGACTTTGTATCACTGTAGTCAACAGAAGCATCTGAAGTCTTTCAGACACCCGGCAACAAAGTCTCTAAATACAGTTTCCCATTAGAAGGGGAGGGGAATGGCCATTTATCTCCTGCCTGCTATGAGCCAGACCCTGAGCTCCTCATGTAGGGTATCTCACACAGCCCTCCAAACAGCCTGTTGGGGAGCTAATGTCACCCTCATTTTACAAATGGGGGGTTCATCCCTAGGTGCATGTGCTGCCAGCTCTCCAAGGAGGTATTTTGTTCCTCCTATGAGATGAAATGTGCTGGGTGTTAGTACTGAGCTTGCTGTATCTTATCACTCTTTGAGCAAACTCCTCTTTGATGTGTAAGTGATGAGACAGAAACACTACAGATGCAAAGACGCCTCAGAGGAACTCCCAAGTACACGAGATTTAATCACAGAAGGCCCCAGCTGTTTGATCTAACCTCAGTGGCAATGCAAGAGTGCTTCATAAATTAGAATTCGATTGAGGGTGGACAGTCAATACCACTCAGTGGCGTGGTTTTGGAATGGGTGCAGCTGCTGTTGTTAATTTTTTAAAGTCAATTTTGTAAGGATCTTAGGTCTTATTTCTTATCCATTTATCATGCATTTCAAGTATATGTATGTGTACCATGATAGTTTAAAAAAAAAAGCAAATGGCTTATTTTTTTTGGTTTTTTCTGTTCCTCAGATAAAAAGGAATTTGATGCTTTCATATCCTATGCAAAATGGAGCTCTTTTGAGAGCGAGTCTGCCTCATCTGTGAGTGAAGAATATTTGGCCCTGAATCTTTTCCCTGAGGTTTTAGAAAACAAATGTGGATATACCTTGTGTTTGCTTGAAAGAGATGTGGCCCCAGGAGGAGGTAAGTCCTATGTGCCACGAGAAAACTACAGAACAAAAAGGGTAGTTAAATGCAAGCTCCACCTACTGTTTTCTGTCATTCTGTCTTTGGGATATACACCTTTTGTGCGATCTCATGAACATAGAACATCTTGGGCAACAACATAGAAAACCATGTATTTCGAGTGACCTGTACTATCATGGAAAAAAAAATCTATCTTCAGAAGAATGTAATAATATGGGGCCCTTCCAGAACAACGATATCTTTCCTGCCTTTGCAGTTGGAAGTTGTCTTTGTCATCCTAAGCAGGTGGATCCCTGGATTTCTGGGACTCTGTTCCTCACAAACCTCAGTGTGGTTTAATGAGGCTCCTCAGGTGTGGGCCCAGCAGATGTCCAAACCTTGGCTGTCCTATGGCCTCCCTGTCCTCAGACACTCCCCACAAGGAGCCCAAAACATTCCAGTCTCATTCTGATTTTACCTCATTCCAATGTGCTCTGC
Organism: Galago senegalensis; assembly: GCA_963575145.1. NCBI lineage: Eukaryota > Metazoa > Chordata > Mammalia > Primates > Galagidae > Galago > Galago senegalensis. The sequence goes on along the minus strand of CAUYTI010136114.1, from coordinate 33,199 downwards.
TTCTAGACAATTTGGCGAGTTAGAACCCAAAGGAAGGAATGTAAAATTAAGAGTCACTAGACCAGGGGTCCTCAAACTTTTTAAACAGGGGGCCAGTTCACTGTCCCTTAGACCGTTGGCGGGCCGGACTGCAGGCCCTGGGACAAGTCAACTGCTAAGCAGGAGAGGCAGCAATGACAAAAACACCCAGCGGGCCAGATAAATGTCCTTGGCAGGTCACATGTGGCCCCTGGACCGCAGTTTGAGGACACCTGCACTAGACACTAGAGTGTATCTTCAACTATAAATAGAGTTGATATATTAAAAGTGATGATGTAAACATGTCTCCTTTCCTCCTCTCCTAACAGTATCCATTGCAATGAACTCTGTGGTCATATCTGAGAGATTCAAGCTTATTGTTACTCAACTTCTAACAATTTCAATTGAAAGTATTTAAATTCTTTATTTCCAGTGTATGCAGAAGACATCATAGATGTTATTCAGAAAAGTAGAAGAGGAATATTTATCTTGAGCCCCAACTACATCAATGGACCTTGCGTCTTTGAATTACAAGCAGCCGTGAATCTTGCCTTGGCTGATCAAACATTGAAACTCATTTTAATTAAGTTCTCTTCCTTCCAAGAGCCAGAGTCTCTACCTTATCTTGTGAAAAAAGCCCTCAGGGTTTTGCCCACTGTCACCTGGAAAGGCTTAAAATCAGTCCCTCCCAATTCCAGGTTCTGGACTGAAATGCACTACCACATGCCTGTGAAAAACTCTAAGGGATTCTCGTGGAACCAGCTCGGAATTATCCCAAGGTTTCTCAACTTGGAAAGGACTCAGTAAAATAGCAGCCACTGGGAGGAGCTCCCAGCCCAGGCAACCGTGAAGCCAGCCCTGGACCTACCTCCCCTCCAGTCTCACAGATGGAGATTATTGCTGGACAGGACACACAGTGTGGATCAGGCCAGTAGGAAATTGAAACTGTTTTCTGCTAGCCGCAAACAAGCCTGACAGACACTGGAATGAGACTGAGGCTGTGGTTTGGAGCCTTTGATTTCCTGAACTGGACAAAGGCAGAGCAAATCCTCCAGCCCTTGCCTACATTCGGCACATGACATCTGCAAGATCTTCCTAGTGGTCTGAGCAGAATCAGCAGATGCAGCTCTGTGGGTATGACTGTGACATCTATCCTGTATTGTACAAATGACTTTATGTATATTTATCTTCAAATAAATATTATTTTCCTAGAAACCAGTGATTTCAACTCTGTCTAAATCACTTCCGTAGAGAAGACAATTTTTACTCCATGTTTTCCCATCAACTCTGGAGCACAGGAAGTAAGTATCAAAGGTAGAGACCAATGGGAGACGGGATAGACAAGGCCATTGTTAGTTTCTACTGTATCCTAATGGGAGGTGCCTGCTCAGGGTGGAAGGAGCTTTTTCCTTTGGGCCCATGCAGTCTGTGCCAGAATATAGACTTGGGGAGAAGTGTAGGATTAATTTTAGTTTCTCCTTATGCTGTTGGTCAGAGCACATAATGCATACAACCTTACCCTGGGCTGCTAGAAATAGCCTATTGGGCCAACATTATTAGACCAATGAGGACAAGGAATATATGGGAAGTTCCATACAAAGTAGAGAGGGAGTAGCAAGAATCAGCAGTCAAGCATTGAAAGTCTGAACTGGTTAAAAAGCAGCCGCAGTGGAGCTTGAACAGGGCTGAGCCATTTGCTACTGAGGATGGCTTTTGTTCTGTGTGCTTCCTGACCTAGTGGTCTCAGTTTAAGTTCTCCTAAGTAATAGAGTGATGGGCTGAAGGGCTAAGTAGCTGTTCCCAATAAACAAGGCTATTTCCATTCTCACGATTTTGTTTTCATTTCAAGAGTTCAGCCTGCATTTAAAATAGTGGTCTAGTCCTATGTGGATATCAAACCCTCATGCTCTATCCTCCCTGATGGAATAGAGTGATTCATCATTTCAGCAATAAAGAAAAGCAATTTCTGGACTCACTTGTGTATAATGAGTCACATCCACCCAATGTAATCAAGTTCAGAGTGGCTAAAAGTCAGGGTCATCTGGCCCCTTTTGGTGCCTGTGTGAAATGCTCTTCAGCTCATTCTTCGCAGAGGTACCCACATCATAAAAACCATTGTGGCTTTGGCACCAAGTAACATCCTTGTTGGAAATTTCAGTGATAGATTTAACGATGAGTTAAAGGGTATAAATTATTCCTGGAGGAAGTTTCTGATGGGCAGGATCATTGCAGGGTGTCAGCAGGGAGGAACCCACACTGTCATTGTGCCTTTATGTTTTGGTGATGGCCAGGATCCCTGGCTTTTCTGCCAGATGCTCTCTGAGATCTAAGGCTCAGACATTTCTTTTGGACAGTTCACCCAGGTTTATCTTATTCTAAGATAGACGCTACTGTAACCGCACTATCCAGAGGTCTGGACTTTTGTCTTTAGTTTTATAGAAAATCAAACTGAACCTCAAGTTTGTAGATATACAAAAGAAGAAATATCTAGCTCTGGACATACTCTTTCCAGGTTAGTAGGTACCCTGAAGATGATAAATTTAACATTCAGGACAAAGGGTTATTTATATTTCTTAGATGTAAATTAACTAAAACAAAGCAGATAACCAAAACAAATTTTCTACATATAGGAGAGTGGTTTTAATCTAACAATTGGAGACAGTGGAATACAATTAGTGAAAAAGTATTATTTTACCATCACTCTTGGAATAACGTGGCCATGTGTCCTGGTTCCTAGTTTACAGCTGTTGTCCAGTATAGTTATAATGGTGTTCTCTTTCACTCTGGAACTATCCTAGTTTGGGTGATGGCCAGCCTATTCCTGATAAACACTGTAGAATACTCCTTACTGATGCTATACCATAACATAGGCAGTCCTCAGAGCTTTCCTTGTCTCTTTTAGTTTTTAATATCTGTGTTTTCCATGTTGTAATTCCAGGTAAGATGGAGTAAACACACATTATCCTATCTCTTCCTCTTATTTCAGCCACAAAACCCAGATAACATGCATACAAAAATCAATTTGAGATTTCTAAAAAGTAAATAAAAGCAGAAAGATTGCAGAAGACAAGAATTTAAAATTCCACAATTTTATTCTCCTCTAGCATCTCCTAACTTAGACTCAATACAGTTTGAAACCCAGAAATTGACATCATTAACAGAAAGTGCTTGAGAGGAAGCATTCTAGTTCTAGCTTAAAGACTAGGGAAGGGTTTTCCTAACTCTCATGTATTTTCTTTCCTGTGTCCTTTCACTGCTCAGCCCCTAAGAAATACTGTGGTGGGAACAGTGGCAATAGAGTCCTCAAGAGCCTACATCTCTGAGGAAGGGAAATTGCCCACTCTGATGTAAGGAGCTATGGTCCCAAGAGTGTGGCAAGCCTCTATTGATTTTCTTCTCTCTTTCTGTCATCTTACCATTGGGTTATGCAGATGAAAGCAATTGTGAGAAGTTCACTGCAGACTGGGGTAAGTAAAGCCTCAATGCTTTGGCAGGAAAACTGCACAGAGGGTGAGAAAAGGCCTGTGGATCCCAAAAGTGTTGTGCAGATGGCAGAGAAGACCTCCATAAAGCTGTTTGTAAACTCCAGGGTTCAACCCAAGCTGCGCATGTATGATTATCACCCTAAATGATATACCATAGACGCTGAGAATGGAACTGTAGGATAGAATACTTCCTGAGTCCCAAACTGGCCACTGGAAGATATACACATGGATGGGGTAGGTCCAAGTAGGAATGAAAGGCAGTGAAGTAGAACTGACATTGAAACCACAGGCTGATTAAAGTTTGGGACCTTAATCCCACTGGGTCAATTACCTGCCAAAACAAAAATAACATTCTACATAGTATTTCAACAAGACTCAGAATTGCATAACAAAATATTTAAAACATTCAAGATACAATCTCTTGAAAGCAAAATACTACATTTTCTTATAAGATTTTTCAATGTAGGTATACGTAATGTATAAGTTAAATACCACATAAAAGAGAGACTGTAGGGAGATCTATATGATAACAAGATATATACATACCACTTTAAGTGGTAAAATACTGATTCTGATGAAAGTAGATTTCTCCTGATTTCAAGTAGAATGTGGAAACAATAGTATATTTAAATTTATTGTGTAACCACAAAAAAAAAAATAAAAAACCAAATAGTGTTAAAACATGATAGACAATGGAATATTATCCAGATTTTTAAAAAAAGGAATATCCCACAATATGGATGGAATTTGTAAGCATTTTTCTAGGTGAAATAAGCCTGACATATAAAGACAAATACCGCATGCCTCTACTTATATAAGAAATCTAAAATAGTTATATTCATAAAACCAAAGACTGAAATTGTCTTCAATTTCAGAGATTGAAGGGCAGAGGAAAGGAAGAATTATTAATCAACAAATATAAGGTATATGTTAAGTAGATGCAAATGAACTCTAGAGATCAGCTGTACAACATTGTAACTACAGTCAACAATAATGTGTTATACACTTAAACTTTATTAAGAGAATAAATCTCATGTTAAGTGTTTTTGCCACTTTAGTTATTCCATATTTGAAAACTCACATTTTAAAATGGAATAATAAAAATGTGTAAATAACCCAAAAGAAGGGAAAAGAAAAACAAAGGAACAAGACGTTGAGAAAATAAACAGAAATCTGTTTATTCAGTGCATACAGAAAACTGTAGACAAAAATCCAAACATAATAATTATATGTAAAATGTCTAAACAATTTAAAAGCAGAGATTATTAGCATGGATTGTTCAATTGACTCAAACTTATTTTTACTAGAGATATGTCCTTACAATAAGCATCCTTCAAATACAGTAGGTTAAAAGTAAAAATGAGATGAAAATATGTTATATGAACGAACATTAATTAGAAGAAAGCTAACAGCCACGTACACCTAAGGTGGCGGGTTCGAATCCCCAGCCCGGACCCGCCAAACAACAATGACGGCTGCAACCAAAAAATGGCCGGGCGTCGTGGCGGGTGCCTGTGGTCCCAGCTACTTGGGAGGCAGAGGCAAGAGACTCGCTTGAGCCCAGGTGTTGGAGGTTGCTGTGAGCTGTAATGCCACGGCACTCTACCCATGGGGACAGCTTGAGGCTCTGTCTCAAAAAAAAAAAGAGATGGGAAAAGAACCGAGGGCTACAGTAGGATTTAAAGGGGAAGCTTCGTGGTTTATTATGCTGTGTATGGTGTGCAAACTCTAAAGTCATTCCCACCAGCGTCGATGCCATGAATGCAGGGACCGGACCTTTATTATGCCATAATTTATTTAATTTCGTTTAAGTGTTATACAATGACATATATTTTTCTACAATATCACATTTTGTGCTTTAAATTTTAGAAGCATTGAAAAACATGAATGTGCTCTTTCGAAAGCTTTAAAACATTAAGAACAGGAGGACGATAAAGGGCATTAATATGGAAGAGAAATAACCTTAGATGCCAGGAACAGTAAGGAGTAGTACAAACGGTGCACTCTATAGTTTCGGGTTCCGGATCCTCTATTACCAATTATATAGCCAATCTTTATGTACTATTTTCTCAATCATAAAGAGGGCGGTGCTAGTGGTATCCTTTCAGTGTAAGTATCTAGCAAATGGGAGACGTCATTCTTATTACTGTTCTAGGTCCTGCTGCTCACGATATGATCGTGCCTGGACAAAGGACATGAAGGGCCCCCAACGTTGTTGTTCTTAACATTAGGGGTGTTGGGTCTTTGAAAGGGTGATGATAATATCCTGTCCATTCCACCTGATCAGACTGCTATGGGGAGGATCATGAAATATTGTTTATTCCCACATTCCCCTAAATTAGGGGGTTCTCTCCATTAAAATTACTTTTACAAAGCTATGTACCAGTGCTTTTTAAAACCAAATACCCGAATCATGAAGCATTTTGCACAGGAGAAAGTGCTTGACAAAGCCATTGCATTTGTGCTCTAGGTGGTGAAAAGCTTTAGCTGTGAATTCCAGGCTTGTGCATCCAGCCTGCTCCTGGCATGTTTTCAGTGTCGTAGGAGTCATGGAGTTGTCTTTTTGTTGGTTTTGCTTTTGTTATGCATTCTTTTTTACTTCATTACCATCCTTTAAAATTTAGGACCTTTCACAGAAAAATATGAATTTTTGGCTTTTCTTGAAGAGTCAAAAGATCAGGCCTTGCTGAGCTGCTGAGTAGAAGGCAGCTTTGTATGGTGTTTGAACTTAACCACGGGACACAGCCCATTCATGGGCTACACTCTTCTGAATTACCCGTCAGTCTCCAACGCCATCCTCCAAAGGTTTAAGTAGAAACCTCAACACATTCGGTATTAGTAGCCCTCCTTGCAGAGAGATTGAAGATGCTTAATCCTGTTCCATAGCAGTTAGCCCTGAGAAGGAAAAGTGCATAAAACATTCTCAAATGCAATAGGTCAAACCCATTGTGGGCTTCCCCTTTTAGATTCTTCACTGAATTCACTGAGTTTCATCAGTCTTCTATACAAAAATGGCAGGAAACTCCAATGTTTTATCCTGTTGCAATCCCATCATTTCATTTGCTAGAAGAACTAATAACCCTAAACTGGTAATGATATCACATTTCCAATGATCACCTCCCCATCTTTTGTCAATGAAACTTGGCTTTCCTAAGTCTTACTGAATGGCTTTCCATGGAAATATAGATGCTGATCTCTCCCAGACTCCTCCTGTTTTCTCACTTTGAAGTTATCAATGCTTTGATGCACAAGAAGATAATCAGGTGTTCTCATGTTAATTGCAATTACCAATGTGGAAACAGTCAAAAAAAAAAAAAAGGCCAAATACCAACATCCACCTGACTTGGGTTTCTGTTTATTGTAAGATATTGTAATTTCCCAAGGCTGGTTTAGATGAATACATTTTGTCCAAGTTCAGGAGCTGCAATTTTCCCTTGCTTCATGAAATTATCAATAGGCAGGCCTTTGATCTTCCTGATCCATGCAGCTTTGCTGGCTTTTTCTGGATCAACCATTGCAATGGAGCCCCCGGCCTGATACTCCTTCATCTTGGCTTCCCCATACTCTTTCTCCTCCTTCACAGTCAACAGCATGAACCCAGTGTTCATCCTCAGGGGATCAAGGGCTGTGTTGATGCGAGGTCGCTCTTTCTTGAGAGTAAGGGTGGCTTTGCTCACTTGTGGCACCACCATGCGGTTGTGTTTAATGACCTGCATACTGGTCAGGGGGCCTGTAATGCGCACTAGCCCTTCAGTTGAACTTGTCACCTGGTCTTCCCTTAAGTTGCCTGGGAACCGGGGACGGATAAGCACAGGCTGAGGTATAGTGGACTGTACTCTGGGACCTTGCAAAGAGTTCTTCAGATTAGGCTGTAGTTTCTGGATTTCGAGGGGAACGTTGGTTTTTTTCACATCTATGGGAGGATTGCTCGTTCTCAACTGATCGACTGCCTGCTGCACTGATTTTCCTTTGAAATTCAGGACCTTCCTTGTGTGTAAGATTGAAGGTCCCCAGGCATCGATGACTTGGGTTTGGGGCCTACGGGGATAGGCAAATCCCCCTGAATTGTGGGCTCTCTGCACGGCACTGACGGTTAGCAGGAATTGGTCAGGTGACATAGGGATATTCCCAGACTTTTTCTTCAGGTGATGATGGATCAGTTCTCCAAGAGTTTCTACTTGTCCTTGTTTTTGTGCTTTCATCACATCATCTGCTTTTTCAGAAAAAGAAAACAAAAATAAATCAGCATTTTGTGAAAAATACGAAGTACTCATACATGAAAGTTAAAGCCATTCTAATCTCTGGGCACACCAAATTCTTTGTTGCCCAACAGGCATGCCATCATGAGGGCAGATGTCCCCAGTGGAATCAGAAACGGCGATGGAACAAAACAAGCTCTTAATGAATATATTAGTATTATGTAAAGTGCATACAGACCTCTAGATGCGTTCCCAATGGTCCACATATTTTTGAAACTTTCCTTTGGGAATGACCTTCACATATCATTTATGATTGATACAAAGCAGGCTTTGTAAATGTATAATAGTAACATACTCATATTTTTCAACAACAAGAATTGTTTGTTTTTTTTTTTTTTTTTTGAGAAAGAGCCTCAAGCTGTCCCCATGGGTAGAGTGCTGTGGCATTACAGCTCACAGCAACCTCCAACTCCTGGGCTCAAGCCAGTCTCTTGCCTCCGCCTCCCAAGTAGCTGGGACCATAGGTGCCCGCCACAACGCCCGGCTATTTTTTGGTTGCAGCCGTCATTGTTGTTTGGCGGGACCGGGCTGGGGATTTGAACCCGCCACCTTAGGTGTATGTGGCTGGCGCCTTAGCCAGTTGAGCTATAGGCGCCGAGCCAACAACAAGAATTGTTTCAACAACAGCAAAGTTGTTGGCCTTATCTCTACAATTGTTAACAATTGTATTGCAAACTTTGATCTCTACCTTATTGATCAAATGTGACTCCAAATAATCTTGGACATTTCCCCAAATCATTCCTGGGTAATGCAAATAATCACAACATGACTCAAAGACAGTTCCTCCAGAGGAGTTCCCAATATGTTTTGAGCAATAGTAGGTCCAAAAGCCACTGACCAGGATAAGAGATTCCCTCTGCCCTGGTGTTTAATGGTCAAGACCTCAGAGGTGTCTAAGACCATTAAGTTAACAAAAATGTCTTCACAGGTAAGGAAATCTATAACATTTCTCCTGGAAGATCGGTGATGTACGCAGGTGAGACCAGAGAATGGAGAGGTTCAGGCCCGGTTTAATGAAAGGCACAGAGACCTACCTGGGCAGAGCCAAACATGGTATCTGCATTGAGGGGTTGGAGGCCTCTTTTTATACTGGGCCATAGAAGGTGAATAGATTCTGGTGGACTAGAGTCTTGTGGCAAGAAGTCTAGGGGCACTGCTAGTTACGCATTTTGTGGCCTTTTGTTCCAAAAGGGAAGGAGTGGGAGGAGAAAGGGCTCATGGGGGGCCATCAGGCTTTTCAGGCTCTACAGCACCTCACAGAAACACTGAACGTGTTATCCTCATTTTACAAAAATGGAATAACTGAATCATGAAAAGTAGAATCCATCTGCCCAGTCTGACCTAGAAAGTAAAATCTGTACCCCAAGCTACACTAGGGAATAAAATGCAACAGTGTATTAAGTATATAATTTTCCTTGGACAGATAGGTTTTAGCCCAAGATGTTTGCATGTGGACACACAAGGATGGAATGAAACTTCAAATTCTCCCCTGACCTTTACTTTGCTAATTAAACAATATTTGGTTAGAACATATAAAACTGAGTTAATATAAGATGTCATAATTTTCCCCACTCTCCTTCTAAACCCAAAGACATAGAATTTTTCTCTTTTTATAAAAAAGTAATTGTAGCCGGGTACAGTAGTTCACACTTGTAATCCTAGCACTCTGGGAGGCCGAGGTGGGTGGACTGCCTGAGCCCAGGAATTCAAGATCAGCTTGAGTAAGAGCAAGACCCCATTGCTACTCAAAATAGAAAAGCTAGCCAGGTGTTGTGGCGGGTGCCTGTAGTCCCAGCTACACAGGAGGCTGAGCAAGGGGATCTCTCAAGCCTGAGAGTTTGAAGTTGTTGTGAGCTACTGAGGGCAATGGAGTGAGACTCTGTCGCAGCAAAAAAAAAAAAAAAAAAACCTAATTGTGTAATTTGTTATGAGCTCAATGTTTATAAATGTATCTTTTTCCACATGATTATATATTATGGATCTCTTTTCATGTTATTATATATGGATCCTCATCATACAATTTTTAACTATCTTTAATATTCCATAGTATAGATTTTTTCATTATCTGCTGAGCCATTGCTCCAAGAAGTAAGGAAGCTGACAGGCCAGGAACAGAGGCAAGCTGTTAGCCAAAAACTAGAAATGGATTTTATAAAGATTCTCCCTCTATGGACTCTATTTAGTAAGGGGACAATTAAGGAAAATATTAACTCTCTTAGGAGAAGTCAGGCATCACATTCATTCTGAATGCTAAAAGATAAGCAAAGTTGTTGGCCTGTTGGAAGTCAAAACTAAAATCAAAAGAGAGAGACAGAGGCAGAAAAGAGAGAGAGTTTCCATCTCACTGCTAATTCAGAATGAGGCGTCACCAATCACTTTACCTCCTGCCCCAGATTTTGCTTCCAAATTCTCTTGCCCACCATTCATACCACGTGCTTCTTTATAAACAGCATAAGCTCTCTTCTTGCTATCTTTTGGGCGCGATTTTGGCTTTTCTTGACTTTGAGGTTCCTCTATTGACATTGCTAAATTGAATTGAGATTTAGGAAGAAAGCGTAGTCTTGACATACTTCGATTTAGGTGTGAATGATGCGGGCATAATGACAATATAATCAGTAATAATGAGGGCATATCATTGGACTGATTATCACCCTTTGGTTTTTATGGATAACAATATTAATGGGTGTGTGTGATATTTGGATACATGTATACAACATGTAATGATGAGCTCATAGTATTTAGGCATCATCTCGAAATTTATCATTTCTTTATGCTGAGAACATTCCAAATCTTCTAGCTATTTTGAAATATACAATCAATGATTGTTAACTATAGTCACCCTACTGTGCGTTGAACACTGGAACTTACTCCTCTCCTCGAGCTGTATTTTTTGTACGTGGCATGGTATTATTTATTGCAGTATGAAACTAAGCAGCTACCTGGATTTCAGGTCTCGGTTGCATCCTGACTCCCCTCCCATTCACCTACCTATTAACTATCAAGCTTTAGCATTATCTGAAACTTTTGGTTGCCACTCCTTATGAGAAAGCTGTTTGTAGTGTGATATGCTTGGTGTTCTCTGTAGATGCATAGATCCAATTTCACATGCCAAAGATAGGGCAGATAACAAGAAGGAGTCTTGCTACTCTTACCTACACATACTTTGCCTGGATGAGCCATGCCTGCACCCCTCTCACACACACATGCACTCTGCTCTATAACACACTTTCTAGCTACACATATTCTCTCTCAGAGGCCTACAGAGAATACATTCTAACCCTAACCAAAACCCAATCCTATTGGGTTTTGCACACATGGTGATCGGGATACACTTTCCTGCTTGTAGTCACTTCTTGTCTCTGTCCTGGAGAAATAGTTATATGTGTTTGATTTGGGGGAGGGGGGAATGAGGATTTTTTTTATTTGTTTTTGTTTGTTCGTTTGTTTTCTTTGTTAATGGCAAGTATTAAAGCTCGTCTGATCTACTGACAAAGATTCTAATGAGTCTGAAAATCTAGTCCTTAAAATCAGGAGATTCCCTTTAGCTGGCTAGCAAATAGTTTGGCAGATCAAAGAGATTAGTTCCCACCTTCCTGAAGGGTTAGTGTTAATACCTCAGGACCACAGACTGAAATATCCCACAAACAAACCGGTCCTGGGCCACTGGCTGTCACTGAGATTGCTGGGTCTGGCCCCTTTACCTGAAGATAACTTGGCCACCTTCAGGACGACTCGGGGCTTATGAGATTTACTTGATAGAAGCTCCTGGGTCCCAGTTTTGCTGGATATGGAATCTCTCAGACTGTGAATCTGAGTGCTGGACTTGGAGAGGGCTTCTGTGAGGCTGTTATCGTCCTTTTCCTCCTCTTTCTCCTTCTTCTTCTGTTTGCTCTTTTCCATCGCGTACTGCCATTTGATGTTCTCAAACTGGAACATGAGGATGTTGCTCTCTGTGTTGACTATAATCCTGGAACCAAAACAACAAGATTGCCCCCAATAGCAGCGTGGAGGTCACCAAAGATGCATTGCCATCGATCACTGTCCCCTCCCGTCCGTAAGCCCAGGGAGCAGTGTACAGATGAAATGGCCATACACACAGGGGAGGGGAGGGCAGAGAAGGGTCTCAGGCCATGCAGCACATGGCTCTTTTCTTTTAAGAAATAAATGTGAATGGGCACATACGTTCTGATTGTTTCACTTATTAAGTAAAAATACTTTTAAATGAATTTCTGTTCTTAGAGCAAGTGCCAATTACCTGAGATGCCCAGAAGCTTAGGTACTCTGTACACAGATGTCTTGAAACTCACTCCCTTTTTTTAAAGCACAGTTTCTAAACCCATGTTTCCATTGCTGGGATGGAAGAGGAGAGTGAAGAAAACGCTAATGGGGAGGCGTACCCCTCTGCTGACCCTCCATACAGACCCCACACTTTGCACACTGTCACTCTAGGGTCTCTGTAGCTCAGAAAGCAGGATGATTTAATCCCCACTTTTATACCCATAGACAAAAAGCATTGAAACTTGCATCCTTTCCCCAGTACTGCCTCCCCCACCCACTGGTTTCTGTCATTTATACAAAACAAGCTGCCCACCCTAGCAGAGATCTCCTAGAACTGTGCACAAGAGGTCGGAATTCTAAGTGTTAGGTTCCTTTCTGCTCCATAAAGCTGAAATTTTAAGACCTTAACTGTTAACATAAACTCTCTACAAAACTAACTTGTTTGGGCTAGAAATGCTAGCGTGGAATTTGAGGACTCATTCCAATAAGAAATATCTTTCAGAAAGACTTCATTGCACTTCAGCCAAAAGGAAATCGTATCTCTTTGGCTGCTGTGGATGAGAAAAGGTGAGAGCTGATTTTTTCATAGCAGTATTTCCAAATAATTGAAAAGTATTCATTGCTTGAGCCTTATTACCAGGCTACCCCCTTTAAGATGATCTAGACCAGTGGTTCTCAACCTTCCCAATGCTGCAACCCTTTAATACAGTTCCTTATGTTGTGGTGACCTCCAACCATAAAATTATTTTGGTTGCTACTTCATAACTGTAATTTTGTTACTGTTATGAATCATAATGTAAATATCTGATATCCAGGATGTATTTTCATTGTTACAAAGGGGTCACGACCCACAGGTTGAGAACCGCTGATCTAGAATATTAATAAATGAAGTTTCATTAAAAGGAAGGCGATTTGGTCCAGAGACACTAAGTGATGTTTCACGTGAACTCAGGGTGGAATTTATAAGTTGATTCTCCTTGGTGTTTTCACATAATATCACCCTGCACTTATTATATATACTTATGTAATAAGAACAGCAGCATATACAATTAGTGCAGTCATGACTGGTTTCTGTAAGCTCACCCACTCAGCAGTCCCCAGCTGAGTATCCTGCTGCCATCCCCACCCTCCTATAGAGATGGACATCAGAGACAGGTGGTGGGGCTCCAGACAGCTGAATGTATGATCCAAGACCAAGCAGGGGTACACCTTGACAGAACTATGGACCTGGCAGGACAGCAATACTGCAGCCGTTGGGTGATTTCCCCAAACACCCAGAATGGATGAAGAGTCAGAATGCACTGACTGCGCCCCAAGCGCCACGTGTGCAAAACCCAATTGTCTCCCACAAGTCTGTTACTCCACTACAGCCAGACTCAGAGGGAAGCAGGTCCACTGTCTCCCCCTGCCTGCAATCCAGGGCTGGTATCCCAGAAGAGGAAAAGAATGATCCAGACAGAATTGCTCACGGCTCTGACCTCCACACCTACCACCCACCTGTTGCCCTGAATAAAGAAGCACAGCACAGGATCCCCTTTGCCAGTGGCTTTTATCACCTTCAGACAGTTCCCATTGAGGAAATTGTAAATGCGGATCTTGCCGTCTGCACAGGCGCTGATGACCCGGAGGAAGAGAAGGGACACGTGGAGCACCTCCCTGGAAGGGAACAGAGAAACAGGCTGCTGGGGTTTGACTCTAGTTTGGGGTATTTAGTGTATGGGTGGGAAGCAGTGGCCCTGACTGACTTACAGTGGTGTTACTATCATTCTACAGTTATGGATGTGAACCATTAACTGTCAAGGCATACCTTGCCCCAGTCTGGTTACTTTTTCTTTTTCCTGCAGTTAGGTCACAGTGCCACAAGGTGGCAAAACAAAAAGGCTGATGCCACAGCTCAGTCTGTCTTTCTTTTTTCTTTCTTTCTTTTTTTTTTTTTTTGGTATAAGATATAACCATGGTTTTCTCTTGCATTTTGATTCCTAGCTGTTTACTTATACAGAAGTCATGCTGAAAATTATGTGGTTCTGAGTCCTTTTAAAATAATATGTAATAAAGAAAATATAGAAGGAAAATGATTATAAGTAGCATAAGTAGTAGTATGTTTCAGCAGTTTCTTTTTGGTCTTAAATTAGTGGCTTTCCAGCCTAACTCACAGCAATCTCAGGCTTAAGTGATCCTCCTGCCTCGGCCTCTGAGCAGCTGGAACTACAGGTGCCTGCCACAGCCACACACCTGGCTAATTTTTCTATTTTTAGTAGACAGGACTTGCTCTTGCTCAGACTGGCCTCAAACTCCCAAGCTCAAGCAATCCACCTGCCTTGGCCTCCCAGGGTGCTAGGATTACAGGTGTGAGCCACTGCATCTGGCCTGGATGTCCTTCTTTCAGTGAAGCACCCTTAAGGAAAATTGTACCCAGAGATGAGATTTATGAGTGTCCCTTTGTGATGACCAGTAAGAAAAGAAAGAACCAGGGAGATTTCTCTCTCAAAACCCTCCCTATCACAGCTGGATTCAAATTGGACCTCCCATACATAGAGTATTTAATTCTGAGAACTATAATTACCCCATTTTTGTTAATGACACTGAAAGTTGAATTCAATGCCACCAATTAGTTAGATTCTATATGCAAAGCAACTCCATGGATCCCTGCCATCTCCACCCATCCCAGTCTATCCACAGCCCATTTCATGTGCTATCTCCTCCAAAAAACCATCCCTTACCTCAGTCTCCTCCCCATCTCTACCATCACACATTTATAGAAACTTCAGGTATACTATCAGATTCTTTTGGGAAGAACCCATGTCTTATTCATCAATGAATGTTCATTACCTAGCTCAGCACCTACTGCATAGTAGGCCCTCCATATACATTTGTTGAAAAAACTGATTGCTCATGTCTTCAGAGTAATGGCCATTGCTACAGTGTGTTGAAAGAATATCTTCCCCATGCCATTTGGCCTTAGCCTTGGTCAGATCCCAGGGCCAGTGAAGATTTTTCACGGCTCTGACCACTAACAAAATAGGAAAAACAAAGACCTCAACAAGCAGAAAGATGCTTAGCCCACTCAAAGGACAGCAAGGTGGCAAATGTGACTTGAACCCCTCCTTATATGACTGATCAATAGATAGATGATAGATGGATAGTTAGAACTAAGTTGTAAAGTAAGTACTGAAAAGTCCAGCGAACTTCTAATTTTTTCCAAGATGAAAATATAACTTGGGGTGGCACCTGTAGCTCAAGTGGCTAAGGCACCAGTCACATACACCAGAGCTGCAGTTTCAAATCCGGCCTGGGCCTGCCAAACAATGACAACTACAACCAAAAAATAGCTGGACGTTGTGATGGGTGTCTATAATCCCAGCTACTTGGGAGGCTGAGGCAAGAGAATCGCTTAAGCCCAGGAGTTGGAGGTTGCTGTGAGCTGTGACGCCATGGCACTCTACTCAGGGTGATAGCTTGAGGCTCAATAAAAAAAAGAAAATGTAATAACTTTGTTGGTGTCCTAAACAGCTGTCAGTACTTGAACACTGGGAGAAACACCCTGTGTTAGAAGGTTTTGCCTCTTGGTGTATCTCTTGATCTTGCTGAGCTGATCCTACACTTCTCTCCTTGTAGGTTTCTGTGACATTTGGTCTATGCCCCAGTAGCCTAGGGATTAAAAGCACAGGCTTTGAGACAAAAACTCTGGGATCAAATCTGACTCTACCACTCACTGGCTACACAACCTTCAGAAAGTAAGTTCTCAACCTTCAGTTTTCTTTTCTGTGAAACAAGGATAATAATTTCTTCCTCACAGGGTCGCTGTCAGGATTAAATTGATTAAGATATTTAAAAAATTTAGCCCTGGCGGCACCTGTGGCTCAAAGAAGTAAGGCGCTGGCCCCATATGCTAGAGGTGGTGGGTTCAAACCCAGCCCTGGCCAAAAAATTAAAAAAATAAAAAATTTAGCCCAGTACTTCACACAATAAACAGCGATTATTATGATATTAGATCAGCCCAGTCTTCTTTCAGGCTTTATCTCTGCCTTAGAAGGAAATTATCTGTCTCCTTCTTTGCTCCTTCACTCCTTTTCCATGCAAGACACAGCAGAGAGTAATGTCCGTGAAAATGATAAAGAATTCCAAAATTCTGCCCTTCCATAAAAGCAATGGAAAAACTAGTTTTAAAAAAACTGTCAAGGCTCAGCGCCTATAGCTCAACCGGCTAAGGCGCCAGCCACGTACACCTAAGGTGGCGGGTTCGAATCCCCAGCCCAGACCCGCCAAACAACAATGACGGCTGCAACCAAAAAATAGCCAGGCGTTGTGGCAGGCGCCTGTGGTCCCAGCTACTTGGGAGGGAGAGGCAAGAGACTCGCTTGAGCCCAGGAGTTGGAGGTTGCTGTGAGCTGTAATGCCACGGCACTCTACCCAGGGGGACAGCTTGAGGCTCTGTCTCAAAAAAAAAAAACAAAAAACTGTCAAAATCAACTTTTCCTGAACTCTGGGGAAAAAACTAAAGGTGTGCAACAACCCACAGGGCGCTTGGGGGAAACGGCTGTCAGCAAGAACGCTGAGCTCTGGGCCACGCTGACTTGCCCTGTCTCATGCCTCACTCCCCAGCTTCGGGGTAGCCATGAAAATAACAGCCCACAGTCCCGGTACTGGAAGGAACAGCCTGGTAGCTTCCTTGTGTTTATTTCTAGTCCATTGTTAAAACTGCTACCTGGGGTCACTTGTTGAAAACATTTATAGTGGCACAGAGCAGCCTGTGAAACCCTGACTGTGGCAGAGTCATTAACTGACCACACTAGGTTCTTTCAGCAAGCCCAGATGTGACCTCAGAATACTTACTAACTGGCCCCAAGCAGCCACCACCACTAACTTTGTATCAAAATGTAAAATGGAATCCATTTGCTGTCCCAAAATTGAATCTGGCCCACAAGCTCCTTTAGGCCCTTAGGCTGTTGGACCAACCTTTGGCACTTGGATCATTTTAAGCTTTTGCAAGTACAGGCTTCCCGGGGAGAATGACCAATTCCAGGAATTTTCTGGCATTATTTGGGATGGTTCTGCTAGTATTCATATGTCTAATAGATAACAAGTATGTCATAAACATAAAATTTCAATAACTTCTCAAAAAATCCACTTGTATTAGTGGTATGTGGTTTTTCTTAAAAGAAACAAGAGAAGGGGGGAGGGGGAATGGCCAGACACAGAAGATGGTGGAGAGGATGGGTTCCAGGTGGTACAGGAGGAAGGCAGAAGGGGTGAGGTGCAGAGGGGATGAGCTGACTGGGAGGGAACACCAGGTGTGTTCCAGCGGCACCTACTTTGGGTGTTTGAAGGCCATCAGGCAGCGCTCATATTTCCCCACCATGCTCCAGGCCATGACCAGCCCGTCAGAACTCCCCGACAGGAGGTGCCACTGGTCAAAGAACAGACATTTCACAGGTCCCTCATGGCCACTGAGAGTCTGCAAGAAAAGACGCCACTGCTTTCCACCCCTCTTCATCTAAGACTGTGACACCTCCAAGAACCAAAGCTGGAGACCTTGGCTAAATCCCAGAGCCACGCTCCCCACCCTGACTGCTGCCCACGGGTTCCAGGCCTGGACTCTTCTTTAACTCTGAGAGGGCCAGCCCTCCATGCTTCCTCAGTAAAGAGCCCTCTCCTAGTTAAGGGGACTGGCTCTGCTGGGTCTATGGCTGGGGCAGACCCCATCTTCTTGGGGCACCAGAAAGGGCCAGAAGTCACTGTTGTCTATTATTAGACAAGTGAAGGTAACCTGTTCCAACTCGGCTTCTCGCTAGGACCTGGAGTGCACGCCAGGCAGCCTTGTGCCGGCGATGCTGGTTCAAGACTGTCACTGTGTTATTCTGGTGTAAATGATACAACACCACCATCCACTAAGGCTAGGGCTTCAAATCCAGCAAGAACATGTTTTATGAGCATCCAATCACTTTCAACACAGTCTTCATTACAGTAAGGAGAAAAAAACCTGTCTGTTCATCCCTCAACATTTGCTCCTCACTGACAGAGTAAGGAGGGAAAAAAAATGCTTTGTTCACCTCTCACCCCAGGCCAGAATCAGAAGACTCTGGAGGAGAAAAAGGTACTTTAACTCTGCTGCTGCTTCCTGCTCCAGCCCATGACAAAGTGGGCCCCTCCCCATCACGGGCTCACAATGAGTGTGTTCTCCCCAGGATGGCCTGGGAAGCTACATGGGGCATCCCATCGTCTCCTCTAATCTGTGATCACCACGGCCCCTGCTCCCCAGAGCCCACCCTCTCACCTTGACGAGCTGGGCCATGGCCACGTGCCACACTTTGACTATCCCTCGCTCACAGCTGCTCACAATGTACGTGTCATTGATCCTGGTGGCCAAGATGGGGTCTTTGTGTTTAAACGTCTTCAGGCACTTCCCTGTATCTAAATCCCATTCTGAGGAGGAGAATGAGAGAGGAGAAGAGACACAGAGAGAGGGGAGGTGAGGGAAAGGGGAAGGGGAAATGGCACCATGGAGCTCCTCTCCCACCCATCAAGTCAGACCCTCCAAGCTCCTGGTCTGGCACCCCCCAAGGTGGGCTCACCACCTGCTCCACATACCTACAACACGGCTTTGACTGTGGGCCCTTCAGAGAGCCGGCAATGAAGAAGACCTCAGTCTGACCTAGAACTTAGCCTTGGGGTCCATGTGCCAGGTCCCTCATATCCAATAAGCCTATTTTTAAGCCTGAAAAAATGCTTGCTGCAGGGTGGTGTTCATGGCACGTTTGGTATTGTCACTCATCCCAGATGCTGTCTTCCTGACCCATACTTTCTTTCCCAAAAGAAAAGAAAGTTGTCTACGTACACTTACATTCTTAAATATTTCCGAGTCTGACTTTTAGACTTTGTGGAACAATAGCCTTGACTAGGCTGACTCTGCACAGGCTGTGTTAGAGCAGCTCCCCAGCACACACAGGGGTTGGGTGGGGATGAACGTGGATGAGTGAGTGGGAGAACAGAGCTAAAAGGAAGCATTTGGAACTGGGCACTGTAATTCAGGGGTGGAAGCATCAAAGTCTGCTTCATCAATCCCCAAGGCACTGTCTTCCTTGGGCAACAGAACTAGTGGCCTCAGACAGAATAATAATGGTAGCTGATTACATGGCACTAACCATGAGCCAGGCACCATTCAAGGTGGTTATAATAATAACACATTGATTAACTCACTTTCATGAGACAGGAACTATTCCCCACTATAAAGCTGAGGAAACTGAGGCATAGCAAGGTTTGAGGTCCCACAGGTGGTAAGTGGCAAAGCTGGGATTTGAACCCAGGGAGTCTGGACCCAGAGGCCATGCTCTTAACTACTTACCATTTGTGCTACGTTAACTCTAATTATGTAAGTATACTTTCCTTCACTTTTTTTTTTTTTGTATGTATCTTGACCCATTTATAAAGTTACCAATGGGAAAATGAAAAGATGAATTAAAAGACTCATTTGCAGTCTCCTTGTTCATTCTATTTTGGTAACCCAGGCAGGCTGGTGGCCAGGTGAAGTGAGAGAGATTTTGAAATTTTGTTCGTTGTGAATTTTGTGCATTAATCTTTCCTTTTTAAATATTGCATTGAAATATGTATCTTGATCAATGGAGGAGTTTTTTTGTTTTGTTTTCGTGTCCCCTTAAATTTCACATCTGAGGCAGGGACCCAACTCCTCACTTTCCAGTCCTGGCTGTGCTGGTGGCCTGGGAGACTTTTCCAGCCAGCTTGGAGACCTTGGCTGCCCTTCTTTCTGCACTCAGAGCAATCACTGCCATGACCTACTGGTCCAGGCCGAGGAGGGAGGAGGAGGTGGAGCGGGACTCCCTGAGCAGGCCTGCATGTCCGCATGCCGTGCTGCTTCACTGCCCCCTCCCCCCCGGCATCTTCTCTTCCACCTCCCCCTAACATGCCATGGTTCCCCAGGTTCCTTGCTTCTCTTCTCTTTTCACTCTTTCCTAGTATTTTTCCAGTGAAAATCTCGTCCATAGTTGGGGCTTCCATCTTTCATTATAATTGACAACTACTATTTTTCTTTTTTGAGACAGTCTCACTATGTCACCCTCAGTAGAGTGCCGTGACTTCTTAGCTCACAGCAACCTCAAACTCTCGGGCTTAAGTGATTCTGTTGCCTCAGCCTTCTGAGCAGCTGGGACTATAGGTGCCCACCACAAAGCCTAGCTGTTTTTTGGTTGCAGTTGTCATTGTTGTTTAGCAGGCCAGGGCTGGGCTCAAACCCACCAGCTTTGGTGTATGTGGCTGGCGCTCTATTCACTGAGCTACAGGCACTGAGCCTCTCTATGAGTTTTGGATTCCTCATGTGCCTCCACTTCATAGAGCTCTTGTGAGGATTAGATAAGATAGTATATATAGAGCAACTAACTATCACAGTGCCTTTCACAAAATTGGTATCCAATAAATGACAGCCGTTACCATCCATGCATTTGTTATACCCCCCCATTCTACATCAACATATCTGCTTTCACTAGGAGACTGTGAGGTGAGCCTGGTGAAGAAATAGCATCACTTCCCTCTCCGGCTCCTGGTACAGCATGTTACACGTGGTAGGTGTCAACAGTCACTGAACAGACCAGCTGGTAAGGTGCATATGTGTATGAACGGACGGATGGGTGAATAAAAGAATAAATGACTGCCTATACAAATGAGCAAAACAAGCATTTTGGTAGCCCATGGATTTGGGAAACGTAAGACGCTTCTTTCTCACCTTTCACCTGGCAATCTCTTGCTCCTGATACGAGCTTGTTTTTATATAAATCTATGCAGGTGACTGTGCCCTGGTGGCCATTGAAGATTCGTATGCAATTCCCATTTTTCAGATCCCAGTATCTGCAGTCCAAAAAAAAAAAAAGAGTTTTTGAGATTTTCTGAGGGCCCAAGGGATGCATGGTACTCTAGGGAGTTCTTCCAGATCAGTACATAGTTGGAAAGCAGCAGAGTTTCATGGCCAGACTTTGAGTCAGAGGCTGGATTTGAACCCCAGTCACAACACCTATTTGGTGTAACGTTGAGAAGGTTACTTTATGCCTATATAAGCTTCATTTTCTCATTGATAAAATGAAAATGATAATTATAGCAATTACCTCAAACAGGTTTGTGAAGAATTAAAATGTGCTAATAGAGTGATTGTCAACCAGAAGTGATTTTTACCCTGAGGGGCCATTTGACAATGTCTAGAGATATTTTTGGTGGTCACAAGAGGGGAGGGAAGTGCCACTGGCATCTGGCGTGTAGAAGCCAGTGGAGCTGCTGAACACCCGCTGTTGCCTGGGACAGCCCCACAGCAAAGAATTCTCCAGCCCCAGCTGTCCACAGTGCCAAAGCATGTAGCATTAGAACAGGTACTCAATCATAGCAAATGCTTGATAAATATTAGGCAGTTTTAGGTGGAGTAGCCCCCAGGCCTAGCATCGTGGCACTGACTTAGTGGTAGAAATAGTCTGCAGACAAGAGCAACAGAATAATTTGCCACAGTCAGTATGTATACTGTGGAATACTATTCAGCCATGCAAAGATGGGAATTTTGTAGCTTTTCTAACAATACGGATGGATTTGGAGAACATGCCTCTAAGTGAAGTATCATAAGAATGGAAAAACAGGCATCACATGTACTTAGTACTACATCGAAACTGGTAAATTAACAACCACGTGCTCACAGGAGAGAAAATGCAATTAAACTCAAGTAGGGGGAGGCAGGAAGGGGTTGGATAAGTCCCCACCCACAATGTCTATCACAAGGGTTGTTGACACACTTCTTGAGTAAAGGACACAACTGCAACTCAGACTTTAACCTCACAAAAGCAAACTATGTTATCTAATCATATGGCCCTCATTTTAATCTAAAATAATAATTTTCCAGTCATTAAGATTCCAAATATTTTATGTATATCTACAGCACATCTAAGAGATATGTGGGAACATGTAAAGTCATATAGTTATCTATCTATCTATCTATTTACTAAAGACGGGGTCTTGCTAAGTTGCCTTGCCTGGTCTTAGAGCTCAGGGGCTCAAGCAATCCTCCCACCTCAGCCTCAGCAGTAGCTGGGACTACAGGCTTGTGCCATCACGCCTAGCCACACGGTTTTCTAATAAGAAAATTTGCCTGAGGTCTCTCAGTTGTCATTGCTACATGCTTCCACTTTGGCCAGGCTGCTCTTATGACAGAACAAACTGAAATGTTAAGACAATGGACTCTGGAAGCAGCTGCTGAAGGTCCATCACTGGTTCGTTGTGTCATCTTGAGGTAAGTAACAGAACCACTCGGTACCTCGGTTTCTTCATCTGACAATTGGAGATAATAATGGCACTTGTCTCACTGAATTACTGTGAGTCTTGGCACACAATAAATGTTTCTTTTGCAGTTTTTCTGACACGTTAAGCTTTTCCTATTAATATTCCCAAAGATCCAACAGCCTTACCAACGTCTTACCAGTCTGGCAGCCACATGTATTGAGCAATGTGCCAGCAGTCTGCTGAAAGAAAGCATGCTTCGAATTTCTGTTTCCAGCAACATGCCAGGACTTTAGGGTAATTTCTTTCACTTATGCAGAAAACGGTTCACTTTAAGAATGAACAGATAAAATGGAAACCCTACATTATACCACATGGAAAGTTTTGAGCAGCAAATGGATTAAAGAACTGAATGCAAAAGGCAAAACTGTAATGTAAATAGAAGAAAATAATAGAAAATATTTCTGTGACCTAGAAGTGAGAAGAATCACAGACCTGAGAGAAATAAACACCCTAATAAAGTGATAAATTTTATTACATCCGTAGAACAAAAGAACTTTTGTTCAACAAGGGACATTATGAACAAAGTTAATAGATAAATTAAGGATGAGAGAGGGCAGCACCTATGGCTCAAAGAAGGAGGGCGCTGGCCCCATATGCCGGAGGTGGTGGGTTCAAACCCAGCCCCAGCCAAAAACTGCAAAAAAAAAAAAAAATTAAGGATGAGAGATGATATTTCCAACCTTAACGTTAACAAAAGAATAATATCGACTCTTTGGAGTAGAAAGAAATATAAGGAACTGGGAATCACTGAGAATATTAGAGTTATCCCAGTAGGAAAGTAAGCAAAAGATATAATCAAGCAATTTGCAAAAGAAGAAGTCGCAAAGGTAATAAGCACACTCCTTAGCAACCAGGGTAATGTACGTGGGAATGACTTCATGCATATTCATTTGGCAGGAACGTGAACGCTAGACCAGGTCCAGTGTTGGTCTGGAAGTAGAGATGCGGTGAGCTGGCAGACCAGGGTGATCATTCTGGACTTTAGTCTGGAACTTCTTAGTTAAATCAGGTGCTGCCTAACCTACACCTCAGCAGGTCCACCCCTTGGTACACATTCCTTAAAAAAAGAAAGACATCCACAAAGGGACATACACAAAGATGCTCAATGAGGCAGTGTTTGGAGACAACCCACGACCATCATAGAGAAGCAGTAGGTAAAATGTGTGTGTGGACCATGGGCTGCTACACAACAGCTGTAAACACCTGACCTGATGAAGGATAACATAGATGAATCTTTTTGACATATAGGGCAGGTGCAAAAGTTACAAACCAAGAGAGGTCTACCACAATCCCATGTGAATTATAGATACAAGTACCAAGTACTTCGGTACTCATTTGGAAAGAACATCCATAAATCAAAAGTGACACATAAAGAAAGATTAGGTGGTAGCTCACGCAGGGAAGAGAATAAGCGTGAAGACCAGAGATAAATTGAATGAAGGAAGGAATAAAATAAAACAGGAATAGAGCCTTGTACAGACCAGTAATGTGGCATGAACTGAGAAGTATAATCAGGTCAATCCTTTGCACTCGAGGTCCAAAACAGAATGAAACCCAAGAACAATGTAGATGGAAGCGTAAAGGTCCAAGAACAGCTAAAACACTCTAGAGATGAATGAGATGGGGACTTGCCCTCCCCACTTAAAGACTAAAATCCAAAGTAATTAAGACAGTGTGGTGTTGACCAAGGATAGCTAAAGAGACAAATGAAATTGAATAGAGACTCTAGAAACAGAAATACACAGACACTTGTCTCATGACAAAGCCAATAACACAGAACAATGAAGAGAAAGATTGTCTTTTCCATAAAAGGTGCTGAGATGATTGGGGATCCAAATAGGGAAACAGAAAAAAAACAAGAGGGGGAACTGGACTCCTACCTCATACCATAACAAAAATCAGGATAGTTTTTTTTTTTAAATCAGGTAGATTTAAGACATGAAGATGAAAGGCAAAACAAAAAATAAATAGTAAATAAATAAAAACTTTAAAAAAGACACCACAGGACGCTATCTTCACATCTTTAAGGTAGGCAAGGAATCTTAACATGTCAAAGAGAACATTAACCATTAACAAAGGCTACTACATCCACGTTAAGAATTTCTGTTCATGAAAAGGCACCAAAGACGGTGAAATGAAGAATCTCAAATTGGAAAAAGAAATTTGCAACACAGAAATAGAGAATCCAGAAATTACAAGAAAAAAAATTCTTATGAGTCAAAAAGAAAAAGATACATAGATCAACAGAAAATTCCAGAAAAAAAAAAGCCACACAACACGAATGTCATAGAAGAGGAATCACAAATGGCTCTAAAAATATTATTATGGTTAATGTTACATGTTGACTTGGAAGGTGTTTTGGGGTGAGGTTAACATTTAAGTCAGTGAACTCCGAGTAAAGCAGACTCGTAATGTAGGTGGGTCTCATGCATTCACTTGAAGGCCTGTGTAGAACAAAAATCTGGTTTCCCTAAGCCAGTAGGACTGTCCAGTAGATGATGGCCTTTGGACTCAGCAGCACCACTGGCTCTCTAGGGCCTCCAGCCTCCCGGCCCACACTGCAGATTTTTGGACTTGCCAGCCTTTGTGGTCAATGCCAGTGCCTTAAAATAAATCTCCTTCTATGTATATACTATCCTATTGGTTCTGTTTCTTTGGAGAACTCTATAACTAATACACATATGAAAAGGTGTTCAAAGCTGGGCACAGTGGCTCACGCCTGTAATCTCAGCACTCTGGGAGGCTGAGACAGGTGGATTGCCTGAGCTCAGGATTTCTAGATCAGCCTGAGCTAGAGCAAGACCCCATCTCTAAAAATAGCTGGCCTTGTGGCAGATGCCTGTAGTTCCAGCTACTGGGGAGGCTGAGGCAAGAGAATTGCTTGAGCCCAAGAGTTTGAGGTTGCTGTGAACTATGATGCCACAGCACTCTACCAAGGATGACAAAGTAAAACTCTGGCAAAGAAAGGAAGGAAAGAAGGGAGGGAGGGAGGGAGGGAGGAAGGAAGGAAGGGAGGAAGGGAAGGAAGGAAGGGAAGGAGGGAGGGAGGGATAGAGGGAAGGGAAGGAAGGGGGAAAGGAGAAGGGAGAGAGAAAAAGGTATTCAACTTCATTAGTAATTATTTAAAACTAAAACTCCAGTAAAAACCCAGTGAATTTTACTTAATGCCCATCAGATTAACAGAACTGTTAAAGACTGACAGTACTGAGAATTGGTGAGGATCAATAAGAAAGGGTATTTCCCTAACCTGCTGATGGGTGTTTACTACAACCACTTTGGAAAACAGTTAAGTACTTCTTCCTAGGAATTCCTCTACTAACTAACACCTTAAGAAAAACTCATACATGTGGGCCCTGGACAACATGTCTGTGGCAGCGTTCTCTGAAAGAATGAAAACTAGACTCATGCAAATATCCATAATGAGTTACCCAATAAAATACTGTATCTCCATAAAGGAAATTCGTTTCTGTTACCCAAATCATAGGACTGAATCTCAAAAACATAGTTCAATGCAAGAATCAAATTTTTAAAATATGATTTTAATGTCAAAGATGGGCAAAAGTAATTAATATATTTGGAGGTACATAAGCAGGAAGTGAAAACTATAAAGAGATACTAGGGATAGTTAGTATAAAATTTCAGATAACATTATTTCAGGTTGGAAGGAAGAAAAAAACAAGAGACATGTGAAGGACTTGGGGAATGGTAATGTCCTATTGTCCTATTTTTTGGCCTGAGTTTTTATTAATCTGTTTAAAAACACATGTATAAATACATTTTTAAACACTATTTTGCTTTTATACTGTATTTCATTGCCACACACACATACAAACTACTTCTCCCTGAAAGAATCTAAGAGAAGAAATATAAATTCTGTCCTTGTCTATGAATGCTAAGAAAAGAAACCTTTTCTGATTCATGGTTATGAAAATATAGCTGATAATTGTTATAAATCTATCTCATTCGAAGTTTAAACAAGATATGAATTCTTGCCTTTTATATTGCTAAAAATAAGTTGTGAGTATTCTAGAAATAAGTATCATTTAGGATAACTTTTCAATAAATATAAACAGAAAAAAAAAATCATACACGCTTCATCCATGAGCTGCCTTCAGGCTTTGGGTGGGATGGGGATCCTAACGTCCTTGGATCTCTCACCTGATACTTAGGTCATAACTTCCGCTTACGAGAAAGTTTTCCTCCTCCTGCAAGAAGAGGGCCCGGACACTCCCAGCATGACCGCGGAACACGATGGGTAACGCCTTCACTTTTTGGATGTCCAGAAGATGGATCTTCCGATTAGATGACACAGCCACCAAATCTCCCCCAGCATAGTAGATGACTCTGTTTTTGTCCCACCTGAGTTGCCAGGGGAAAAAGATTATCCATGAAAGTCGAGTTCCTGTCCTTCCTGGAACTTACTTAGCCTGTGACTTTCACCTACAACAGCAGTATAATGGAGCATTGAGGGCTTTCAGCAGGGAGGCCACAGAAGGCAAGGCCAAGAACGTGTATTGACAGGCCCTGAGGGACCCCCGCCCTCATACCATGACAAAAATTCATTTCAGAAAATAAATAAATAAATAAATAAAAATTCAGGGCAATGCCTGTGGCTCAGTGGGTAGGGTGCCGGCCCCATATACCACGGGTGGTGGGTTTGAACCCAGCCCTGGCCAAACTACAACAAAACTATAGCCAGGCACTGTGGCAGGCACCTGTAATCCCAGATACTTGGGAGTCTAAGTCAAGAGAATTGCCTAAGCCCAGGAGTTGGAAGTTGCTGTGAGCTGTGATACTAGAGCACTCTACTGAGGGCAATAAAGTGAGACTCTGTCTCTAAAAAAAGAAAAGAAAAGAAAAATTCATTTCAGGTACTTTTAAAGCCTAAAGACATAAGGCAAAACTATTATTTTTTTAAATTCTGCTAACATATGCTAAATCCCCAAGAGAAAAGACTAGAGTATGTGGCATTTCCTAGATTATTTGACCATGGAAAACTTTCACGGAAAACCTCAAGAAACACTGTTGGGAAGCCTTGTATGTGTTTCTTTTTTTTTTTCCTTTAACCAATATCCAGTGAGCACAAAGTCCTGTGCTAATCGGTACCATGGAAAGTATAAAGATAAATAAGATATGGACCTTGCCTGCAATGAGTTTATAGTCCAATAAGACCTATTTTCCAATGATACGATTATTAGCAAATAGGTAAGAAATGAACAGGATGACCACATAATTTATTGTCCAAACTGAGACTTATTCGTTATGGAAGGGGACACTATTACTAAGTAGACCAGGGCCACAGAACAAAGTGGGATTATTCCGGTAAACAGGGATAGAGATCACCCTAAATGGAGGAGCAATTTTTGGTATTTTTGTCTTCATTCTGTCATATCTAGAGTTCAGTAAATCACCATCCCTTCTAAAGAGCAGTCACTGCCACACTATCCATAACAAACCAACTTTGCCTTCCCCCTTTATGCTCCATCTTCCCTGCGTTGACCAGTTTACAGGATGCCCCAATGTCCCACACATACATGCATACATACGTGGGGAAAATGGGAAACTGGAGCTAAATGGACCTTTATCTATAAAAGATGCACAAAATTTTACAAAGTATTTCTCCATATGTTGATATATAAATATAAGAAAATATAATATGATTATGTTGATTTCTTTATGTATGGCAACCTTTGGGACATCCTGTATTATCAAGATGTAATTTGTTAATAAGATTCATGGTTGAAAATAAAGTAGAGGTAGCTTTCCCAAAACCTTGTGAATAAAGAGTGAAATACAATACCTAAAAGACGACAGAAAGTTAATTATTAAAGGGACTTCTTACGCTGTAGCCAAATAATGTGACACTGTGCAATTATTATAATATTCATATTTACCATGGAAAAATATTCATGATAATTTGCTAGGCTGGGTTCCAGAACAGCATGTAGCATACCACCATTTCTACTTAAAATATAGTATGTCTGGCTCTGTGCCTGTAGCTCAGCAGCTATGGCGCCAGCCACATATACCAGAGCTCGTGGGTTCAAATCCAGCCTGGACCTGCCAAACAACAATGACAACTACAACCTAAAAAAAATAAATAAATAGCTGGGCATTGTGGCAGGCGCCTATAGTCCCAGCTACTCGGGTGTAGGAGATAAGCTTCCCTTGCTCAGACATGGCAGTTCACTTCAATGTGCTCCCCCAGGAGATTGATTCTGAGAAGCATTTCTTTGAAGATTGAGCTTCTGTACCTGCCTATAGATATGCAGAAATATGCAGAATGACTCTCTAAGAGATTGTGGAGAATCAGCTGGGGTTTCTATGGCAGCTGGGAGTGAACATACCGGTGGAGCATTGGGTTCTATTCTCTGCCTTCTCCCTTCATTAACATCATAATCGCTAGTTTGGATTTGGGCTAGCAAGGACAGCCAGCCAGTCTCTTATGTTTTTACTCTAAACAAAATCAATTGTATATGTGTTCCTCAGCCTTCACACTAAATTGTAATCTTAAATGGTGGCTTCCTAAAGTTACTTGACTTCTTTGTATATGTGTTAAATTCTTACTGAATGTTTGAAAGTATATAAGATAATCAGTAAAGTTTAGCCGGGCCGCTGACCAGAGTGAGTCTCGACCTCCCTTCAATTATCATCCCATCTGCAGTTCTTTCCCCTGCGTCTCCAATCAGAGGCTCCAATGAACACACCATCACTTGGGAGGCTGAGGCAAGAGAGTCGCTTAAGCCCAAGAGTTTGAGATTGCTGTGAGCCGTGACACTATGGCACTCTACTGAGGGTGACATAGTGAGACTCTATGTCAAAAAAAAAAAAAAATGGTAGGGACCAGGCACTGTGGCTCACACTTATAATTCCAGCACTCTGGGAGGCCAAGGTGGGTGGATTGCCTGAGCTCAGAAGTTCAAGACTAACCTGAGCCAGAGTGAGATCATGTCTCTTAAAAAAAAAAAAGATAGCTGGGCCTTGTGGTGGGCACCTATAGTCCCAGCTACTCAGGAGGCTGAAGCAAGAGGATTGCTTGAGCCCAAGAGTTTGAGGTTGCTATGAGCTGTGATGCCACAGCACTCTACTCAGGGTGACATAGTGAGACACTCTCTCTCTCTCCATATATATATACACATATATATGGTATGTGCTACTTATGCAAAGAAAAATTCTAGAATAGACATCAATATTAATGGTAGTTATTCCTCGGTAACAATATTATAGGAGATCTTTGCTTTTCTCTGTGCATTTTCTCACCATTTGGAGGATTTTTTTCCCACTAAGCATATATAATAAAGATAATAAGCGTATGTAATAAAGATAATCCCAGCACTCTGGGAGGCCAAGGAGGGAGGAATGCTTGAGGTCAGGAGTTTGAGACCACTATGAACAAAAGCAAAACTCTGTCTCTACTAAAAATAGAAAAATTAGCTGAGTGTGGTGGTATAGTCCCAGCTACTTAGGAGGCTAAGGCAGGAGGGTCACTTGAACCCAGGAGTTTGAGTTTGCAGTGAGCTATGATGATGCCACTGCATTCTGGCCAGGATGACAGAGCAAGATTCTGTTTTTTTTTTTTTTAAACAAAACAAAACAATAGAAGTATCTCAAAGAAAATAAGCATTTCATGAATGTGACTTGTGCAAAAGGTTGTTGGTCAGTATTCCCAGAATTTATAAAGGGAGAATGTCCTCCACCCACTGCCAAGAATGGTGCAAAATTAACCACCAATGGTCCACATGGGATCTCATGAAGCTTCAGAGCTGGAGCTTGAGGTAAGGAGGAATGGATTGCCCTTCCAAGGAAACGAGGGCTGGGGGAATCCTGAGATGCCAGTGTGAGTAACTCCAGGGTCCCTGAAGACCTAGGTTTTGACCCTGGTACCTACGTATCAGAAAGCGTGCGGACATTGTAGGTCCCACAGAAGACATTTCTCTCCTCCATCAGGACCTGCTGAGTTTCCTGGTTCTGGTATGCAGTCCACAGGTTGTAGTCATTCTAACAAGGGAATACGCGGAGTCAAAGCATGGTGGCATCTCTACCCACAGTCCTCCCTGGCAAGAAACTCAGGGCCCAGGGATGCTTCCTCTGAAGGCTATAGCTTCTCCTATGCGTGAAGGGAGGGGCCTAGGAGCAGGCAGCAAGGTGGTCCATGAGACAGGAAGTGTTGAGTCAAGGGTCCTAATTCTTTCCTCCCTCCCTCCCTTCTTTCCTTCCTTCCTTCCTCCTTCCTTCTGTCTTTCTTTCCTTTCTTCCTTCCTTTCTTCCTCCCTTTCTTTGTTCTTTTTCTTCCTTCCTTCTTTCTTTTTCTCTTTCCTTCTTTTTTTTCTTCCTTTACCCTTTTATCCTGGCACACAAATGAACTTGGAAGTGAGAGATAAGAAAGCTGGATTCATTCTAGGCCATGGACATTCAGGACCATCCAGAGGCAGAAGCTGATAGGGTTAAGAACAAGCCCAGCTATGGCCTGGCACTCTGCCCCAAATGATCTGGGGCCATGGACCCTCAAAACATGGCCACAGGGTGTGAAGTAAGGGAGGACACTGAGGGAACAACCAGATCACCACGCTCGTTCAACAGATGAGGAAATCAAGGTTCAAGACTGGAGTCACTGCAAGTCGGTAGCAGCACAGGGGACTCTGGTCTCCCAGGTAGTGCCACTATTCTTGGTCCCTATTTAAGGGCTGAGTCTGGACTTGAGCCTCCAATGTGACCATCACAGCCACTTGCCCCAGATGCCACAGGAACCCACCTTCGTCCTCAGCTTCCATCTCTGGCCTTTCACACGCCCACGTTTAGAGTCATCGACCACCTTCGGGACTGGGATAAGAAGCTTATTGGCATAAGTGGGGTCTATTCCCTTTGAGTAAGACCCCTGGGGAAAAAAAACAAAAATTAGAAAATAGCTACCCTTGGTTCCTATTCTCTAGGAGGAAAGGAAGAACTGTTTTTGGCCAAATATGCAATCCCTGGCTGAGGAAGGGAGGCCCAGTGGGCCGACAGTATGCACAGTCTGAATGGAGGAGGAGGGCAGACACCGAACACCCCGAGGGGCCAGCGGGAGAGGGCAGCAGCTTCTGCACCACGGCAGCCTCATTGCACCTGCTGCCTTCTCAACCTTTGTCATCTGTCTCTGCTGAGAAAAAACCCAACCTACCAAGAACCCATGGTTTAGGGTGAGGCTTCCAGAAAGGAACTAAGAAGGATCACTAGTTGGAGGAAGGTTGCCTTTTATCCTAAACATATATGCCGAAGCTTGTAGACATCTAGATGGCATCTGAGGCTGATGCAGAAACACATCTGTGGCCTTCTTGTTATGTAAGCTACAATAAAACTCCCCAGGGGCAGAACACTTCTCTGTGTTGTGAGCTTTTGGAAAGGCTCTGCCTCTCTGCTGATGAGCGGTTTCTATGCAAGTCGCCCGTCCTAGCCACACTGATGATGAGAAAGTACATGGGGTCAACGGGCATCCAGACTAAAAGGAAGGGGCTGCAGATACCTCAGGAGCTGTGAGGTGGAGCAGGAAGCCAGTGAGGCCTACCAGGGAGATGGAAAGGGTGGGGAGCCTCGACGTGGACATGAGGCTGGGCTCCGGGCAGTGAGTACCTGCAAAATGGTAATCTGGTTCTGGATGAAGTTCTGCGCTGACAATTCCATCTTGACCTGCTGGGCTACGATGGCCCAGTGCTGGCTCACGAAGAAACACTTGTGCAGGCTGTTCTTATCCAGCATTCCTGAAAAAAAGAAAAAAACAAAGATTGACCCAGAAACCCCTGCACTGGGCCAGGATGGCAGGTGTCTGAGAAATCCCCTAATGCACCCCAGCATACTTAGAATGTACTTGGAGAGGTGGATGGGCAGGAGACGGATGAAGTCTCGGTATTTGTTGAACCCAGAAGATAGTTCCTTGACAGTATCCAAGTCAACCAACAGATTGCAGGGGTCATACCCCAGCTTGCTGAGGCCCGCTTCCCCAGAAAACAGCTTGTTCATCTCAGAAATACACTGCAGCGAACTCCTCCACTGTCCCTCTAGAGTGAAGCCGGAGAAAGGCACAGGGTTGAGTTGTCTCTGTATAAACTCTCAGCCGAGAACAAGTCCTCACCAAATCTCTCCCCAAAATAAAGCGCATTAACATCTGTCCTTTAGCTACCGGATTTTCGTCATGAAAGTAGAGACTCCTGACCCAAAAGTACGTGTACTTTTCAGCCTTCTTAGCTTAAGGAGACGTCTATATTAGCAAAGTCTGCAACGGCATGGTATCTGGAATTTCCTTGAAAATATCCCAATAAGAAAAAATTTTAAACAATTTACAAAATGGGGGGTGAAATAAGAGTACTAATATGTTGATCACTGTTGAAGCAGGAGAATCATTATGTGAGTGGTTATCAGACTTCAAAATCCTAGCTCTCTGGGAGGATGAGGTGGGAGGATCACTTGATCTCAGGAGTTCAAGACCAGTCTAAGAAAGAGTGAAACCCTGTCTCTACTAAAAAGGAAAAATCAGCCAGGTGTGGGGGTGGTGCCAGCTACTCAGGGCACTGAGGCAGGATGATCCCTTAAGCCCAGGGAGCAGTGATGACACCACTGCACTCTAGCTGGGTGACAGAGCAAAACTCTCTCAAAAGCCAAAAACAAAACAAAAAAACAACTTAGGAGAGACCCTAAGGTCAGGGACCCACTACTTTTTTTTTTTTTTTTTTTGAGACAGAGCCTCAAGCTATCCCCCTGGGTAGAGTGCCGTGGCATCACGCTCACAGCAACCTCCAACTCCTGGGCTCAAGCGAGTCTCTTGCCTCTGCCTCCCAAGTAGCTGGGACCACAGGCGCCCGCCAC
>CAUYTI010136113.1:0-11376 GCA_963575145.1 Galago senegalensis | reverse complement strand
TGCATGTGAAAACCCCACACTGTACCCCAGAAGTGCATTAATGTACATAGTTATCATTCAATAAAAAAAAAAAAAGAGTTAAAAAAAATACTAGAAGAAAGTGCAGGGAAAACTGTGGAAGAAATTGGCCTGGGTGAAAATTTTTTTGAGAAGAACCCCCCCCCCAGGCAATTGAAGGAACATCAAAAATACACTACTGGGACCTCATCAAATTAAAAAGCTTCTGCACAACCAAAAACACAATAAGTAAAGCAAGCAGACTGCCCTCAGAATGGGAGAAGATACTTGCTGGTTATGTCTCCGACAAAGTTTTCATAAGCAGAATCCACAGAGAACTCAAACATATTAGCAAGAAGAGAATAAGTGATCCCATCTCAGGGTGGGCAAGGGATTTGAAGAGAAACTTCTCTGAAGAAGACAGGCACATGGCCTACAGATATATGAAAAAGTGCTCACCATCCTTAAACATCAGAGAAATGCAAATCAAAACTACTTTGAGATACCATCTAATACCAGTAAGATTAGCCCATATCACAAAATCCAAAAATCACAGATGCTGGCGTGGTTGTGGAGAAAAGGGAACACTTCTACCCTGCTGGTGGGGTTGCAAACTAATATGTTCCTTTTGGAAAGACATCTGGAGAACACTTAGGGAACTAAAAATAGACTTGCCATTTGATCTTATAATTCCTCTACTAGGTATATATCCAGAAAACCAAAAATCACACTACAATAAAAATATTTGTATCAGAATGTTCATTGCAGCCCAATTCATAATCACTAAGTCATGGAAGAAGCCCAAGTGCCCATCGACCCATGAATGGATCAATAAACTGTGGTATATGTACACCATGGAATACTGTGAAGCCCTAAAGTAAGATGGAGACTTTACCTCCTTCATGTTCACATGGATGGAGCTGGAAAATATTCTTCTTAGTAAAGTATCTCAAGAATGGAAGAAAAAGTATCCAATGTACTCAGCTCTACTATGAAACCGATTTATAGCTTTTAGAGGAAAACTATAACCCAATTTTAGCCCAAGAATACAGGGAAAGGGGAGAGGGAGGAGAGGGAAGGGGACAGGGGAGGATGGGTGGAGGGAGGGTGATTGGTGGGATCACACCTCTGGTTCATCCTATAAAGGTACATGTGAATCTCTCTAAATGTAGAATATAAATGTCTTAACACAATAACTAAGAAAATGACATGAAGGCTATGTTAACCAATTGGATGAAAGTATTTCAAACTGTATATAGAAACAGCACTCTGTACCCCATGATAGCATTAATGTACACAGCTACGATTTAATAAAAAATAAAAAAGAGAAAAAAAAGAAACTTGGGAGGCCAAGGTGGGAGGTTACTTGAGGCCAAGAGTTTGAGACCAGCTTGGGAAGCAAAGCAAGAGCCCACCTCTACAGAAAAAGAATTCAGCCATGCCTGGTGGCATTTGTCTGTAGTCCTAGTTACTTAGCAGGCTGAGGCAGGAGAATTGCTTGAGCCCAGAAGTTTGAAGTTATAGTGAGCTGTGATTATGCCACTGTGCTCTAGCCTGGGAGACACAGGGGGACCTGGTGGTGCCTGTGCGTCAAAGGAGTAGGGCGCTGGCCCCATTTCCTGGAGGTGGTGGATTCAAACCCAGCCCTGGCCAAAAACTGCAAAAAACAAAGAAAGAAAGAGAGAAAGAGAGAAAGAAAGAAAGAAAGAAAGAGAAAATATATAAATGCATAAATCCTGAATTCTTTATGTTCTCCTAGAACCCTGGGTATAGAATTTAGAAGGATTTATTTTAGGGCAAATAAATGTATTCCCAAGGCAGTAAGTAAAATGGGTTGTGTTCACTGTCCCTAGCAGTGGCACAGGCTAAAATGAGAGTTGACTTGAAAAGGGGAATCAGTTTCATACTAGATTAAAATAAGGAATATGGAGATACAGTACTAATCTCAATGTTACTCCAGTGACACCACACAGTGCTTTCAGATAAGTGTTCAACAAAGAAAGCTATCTTGGTCAATATAGTATATTGCATTATAATGCTTTTTATAATTGTCTAAACTTTCATTTTTATATAGTTTAAAAAATTTTCTGCCCTTTATGAACAAACATATGGATTTTAAAATATTTCCAAATATTTCCCAGATCTTCCTTAGCTAAGTAGGTCATAACCGGACCTTGAATCCAAGCAGCATAATCAGTGTGAGTAAATAGTCCATTTGTTTTAACCACTATTTTCTTTTGTGATGATATTTTGATTTGTGGCCAGTCCATCTTGAGCTATCGATATTTCATTCTACTGTGCTGTAGGTTTTACTAAGCTTTTCCTCAATATAATCCTGTTTTGGATTTATACTAAACATATTGAGCCTCTTATATGCTGGGTCTTTTATTCAGTTCAGCAAGACATAGTCATTCGTTCCTTCAGTAAATGCATTTATAAAACTTTCTCCACATAAGGCATCATGCTAGATGCTAATGGTGAGGGAAGAGACGGGCATTTTGGACAAAGGCCCTTCTCCTACTGTCACCTGTTGGTGAGGAATATGGCTAAGACTGACAGCCACACTAATGCCCTCTCAAGGTGGACTCCTGATTTCCTCCAGAGATAGTCACCCACTTTCCCACTGTCTTTCCTGTTGCTGCTTCTCTGTTTTCTCT
Source organism: Galago senegalensis (assembly GCA_963575145.1). Classification (NCBI taxonomy): domain Eukaryota; kingdom Metazoa; phylum Chordata; class Mammalia; order Primates; family Galagidae; genus Galago; species Galago senegalensis. Next base: position 8,722 of record CAUYTI010136113.1, on the reverse strand, counting down.
GCAGGTTCATCTGCTTTTCCCTGGCCATTAAATATTGAACATCTTTAGCGTTCTATCCTATAACCTGATTCAGGTGATGTTATCCTTCTATGGCTTCCGACACTCTCCTCTCTTAAAACTATAGACCCATATATTGGTGGGCGCCAACCATACATGAATGTCTTCTTGGGGTTTATATCTGGAGATCACAATGACACCCCAACTCAACATAACCAAAACTGAACTTAAGATATTCCCATCAAACTGATACTCTCCTGTCATTTCCTGTCTCAGCTAAAGGCACATCCATCCAGCTGTGCAGCCCAGGGCCATAGGAGACAATCTGGACACTTGCTTTTCTCTCTCACATGTCCAATCCATTACTGAGTCTCATGAATTGTAACTTCTAATAGCCACTATCCATAGTACCATTTTCACCTTAGTCCAAAGCACTGGCATCTCTCTCCTAACTCCTGCAGTGACCTCCCTAGCATTCTTTTCATGTATATACTGATTTCCATTTCCAATATTCTCCAAACCGTAGCCAGTGTTTTCTCAACCCAAACCTATTTTCAAAACTCAGATTTTATCATGTCACACTTATGGCTTAAAACCTTCCTATGAATCCCTCTGTATCCTTAAACATATACAAAAAGCAGCATCACCTATCAGATCTACCTAGGTAAGGCTCTTACCCACTGATACCACTGCCTTGTGAACTCTGCTTGCTGTGCCACTTTCTTGCTATGTCCCTTTCTGGCACAAGAACTTCACACATGCTTTTCCCTTTCTCTGGAATATCCTCCTCCTTCAGAGAGATAATGCAACTAATCTTCATATCTCAGCTCAAATGTGACTTCTGCAGAGAAGCCTTTCATCAACCCCAAAGACTAGTTCACCTCTTTTCCTATTTCTTCTAATAGCATTTTTGCCCTTTTCTTCATTGATTTTTCACTGTTGTGATTTTATCCTTATGTATCCTCCACACAATTCCATAAGAATGGGGATGTCTTTTTTGCTCACAGTTGTGACTCCATGCTCTAGTGCATAGAAGTTAGCCAATAAATATTAGTTGAATGAATGAATGAAAAGACACAGAACTCAAAGCAGTCCTGAGTCAGGTAAGAGCCATTAACAGTACAAATATTTGAGCTGGGTATGAAAGCTGGAGCATGGGCAGTGCAATCTTGATGGGGAGGTCACTTCTAGTATCCTTAGGAGGAAACATCTGGAGAGGCAAAGAAAAGAACTTTTGGTTTTCCAGCTGCTGCTGCCAAGCTGCTCCACTGGGTTGAGGAGAAAGCTTTAGAGAGCTTGTGCTCTGATGAGTACCAAGCGCTGACATCAAGGCAATGTCCAGGGAAGAATTAATGGGAGCTGTTTAACACCATGGCTTTTAAATGTCTGGTCCACAGTGTGGATGGACAAGCAGCTGGGTCTTTGCAAACATCTTCAGAGGGAAAGTCAGTGTCTATAGAGCAGTTATTGAAAGAAGTGAAAATGTTAGCTGAACTAGGTACGTAATATACTAATGTCTTAAAGTTCATATCTTTCCTTTTCTATTGTGGTTTAAAAGTGTTATATAGATAAGAATATAGAAATGAAGCCAGCGATGTGATCCTGGGGAAAAACTACAGGTTTCCACATTTGTTTGTACGCTTTTTAGTTTCATGATCTTGGAAAGTTAGTGAGCCTATCCAAGCTTCAGTTTCCCAATGAAACAGTTTAGTTTTTGGTGAGGAAGTTGAAGCATAAATACGATACAGTCCTAATGACCTTCTTAAAGACACCATGCATGTGGTCTGCTTCCTCCTCGAAACCCCTGCTTCCCTTAACTTCTGAGAGGAGGCCGCGGAGTCGGGAGGATTCAGTGAGTGCCAGTGCTCCCGGCATTCATCACATACGTCCTTACTAAACTATCATTCATAACTTCTGTGTCAGAAAGAGCTATATGTTTCAGAAAGTGGCAGACTTTATCAATTACCTAAAATGTTAAAAAAAAAACAAAAACAAAAACAAAAACAACTGCAAGTGATAAGGTGGAAGGGTGTTTGAAGTGCTGTCTCTCTGGGTCTTTGTACTTACCAAGAGTGTGAGACAAGGGAAATCTGTCTGGAACTCACATGGGGACTGTAACGGTCAATGGCTCCACAGAGATAACTTCTGCTCCTCAAAAGGAATGGCTGAGTGGTGGAGTGGTGTCCATTGTCTCTGTGACCCAGGTGCTAGGTTATTACCACTTTGCAGAAGAGTTCATAATTAATGGTTAAAATGCCTTATTATTTTAACACTTAAAATTAGATTTGTATATGTTTTTATAAATGGGATGTGCTAACTTATATAGCATTAAAGCATGGATCCAGGGCCATGAATTTTGGGTTCTGATATGTTTAGGTGAGTTTTAGGAAATTAGATCATCCAAAGTGAAAAAGTTAAATTTGCTAAAATCAGGAAATAAGCAGAGGGCCTACTAAGTGAACACCTGCTCTCTAAGTTGTACGCCAGGTGGTGTAGATATAACCAACTTAGAAAAAAAATGACTCTTTAAGAATGTCAATCTAGGCAGGTTTGAATCCCCAGCCCAGACCCACCAAACAACAATGATGGCTGCAACCAAAAAATAGCCGGGCGCTGTGGCGGGCGCCTGTGGTCCCAGCTACTTGGGAGGCTGAGGCAGGAAGACTCGCTTGAGCCCAGGAGTTGGAGGTTGCTGTGAGCGTGATGCCATGGCACTCTACCCAGGGGGACAGCTTGAGGCTCTGTCTCAAAAAAAAAAAGAATGTCAATCTACAGTAGTGCTTTCAAAAGAATCTACAAAGTTCTTTTAAAATCAATAAAACTTATATGTAAGTGGGAAAGTGATCTCTGATTTCTGCTTAGTAAATCATCTTTAATTATAAAGACCATAGAGACTTAGCTATGCCCATTATAGGGATTAAAATATACACAAATATTTAAATTCTATTCCTGTATATCATTTATATACTTTGGTTAAAATGATGAAAAAACTATTTTGGGTCCATTTTTCCCCTCAACTCTTTTCTCAGGTACTCAAATTATCTTCCTTAGAGAATGATAACAAAACTTCTTTAAACATTTGTCTTTACTTCTTTTCTTAGAAAAATTTTGAGGGATAAATAATGGTGAGCCAAGAGCAGTACAGTAATAAGGGGCCCCTCTGCTCTTGTTTTCCCATATTAGGGCATTTACCTTCAGTTCCTTTTTAGTTATATCCTTCTCTTTGTTCTGTAACTTCTGATCTCTGGTGTAAATTTGGCCCAGTAACTCATGCCAGAAATCATCTGGTCATAAGCAGTCCCCAGATGCCTTGAGTAACATGGCTCCAATTTGGGAATCAGCCCTGAGACCACAACTTGATTTTGGGTCAAAAACATGGTATTCTCCATCAGGAGGCTGGGTAGAGCCAAACACCCTCTGTGCCAGCAAATACAACTTCCCCACCAAGCGGTCAGCCAGTGAAATGGGACAGAGACGTGGAGTAATGGAACGAGCCTGGGTTCTGAAGTTGGAAACCTTTCTAAGTCCAGCAGCCACATGCATTAGCCATAATGACCTTGGGCCACTTTCTCAGTGTTCCTGAGTGAGGATGAAGTGAGATGAACACTAAGTACCTTCTCGTATGTCCTACTTTGGATTCCTCTGAGAAGCAGACCCCGAGTTGTGGATTCAGGGGAAAGTAATTTATTTTCTAGGTGATGCAAACATTGAAAGGGAAGTGGGTACATGAGAAAAAGAGAGGATGTTGACAGATAAAGATTTAAGTCCAACTACTACAGAGGTGACTGGGGCTGAAGCCTTTGGGGAATTTTGAAAACCCTCATAAAGATGCATTTCAGAATTATCCCATCAAAGGAGCAAAGACACCGAGGTAATCCTTACTCCCTCCATCCTGTCCGTCATTTGTTGAGGAGAGCTTTGGGAACTTAAAGGCTGTCTTGCTGAAAGGTAGAGGAATGCAGTCACTAATCTAAGTAAGACGAGTGTGAGCTGCGAGGTCAGGACAAGAGGATGTGTGTCCTTGATGACATCTGTGTGGTCTCCTCCCCTTTGCGTGTTAAGTTCCCCAAGTTCTGAGGTGATGGCTGGTCACAATTGGTTTAGTCTTTAGAGGTTTTTTTTTTTGATGGGAATTTCTTTTTTTTTTTTTTTTAATTTATTTTTTAATTGAATGTTATCTATGTACATTAATGCACTTCTGGGGTACACTGTGGGGTTTTCACATGCATTCTGAACTACTTCCATCAAACTGGTCAACACAGCCTTCATGTCATTTTCTCAGTTATTGCTTTAAAACGTTCACATTCTACTCTTAGAAAGATTCACCTAATCCTGGCTATTGGAGAAAAGGTACCATATATTGGATGCTGATTCAGAACATACTGAACCTTCTGGAGACCCTTGCCCCAGCTCTTCAACATATTTCCAACTTAGTTGGTGCTTTAACATTCTTCAAAAGGCTTTTCCATAGTTGATTGTGGTCTGATTTTGTGTGTGTATGTGTATATCAAAAGCAACAAAATTACCCAATCTAAAAAGGTACAGTTTATTTCACCTTGATAATATCTAAAAAAGTTGGGAAATGCTCATTAACTAATATTTATTATACTAACAAAGCTGATCTTTGACAGTTGATCTGGGTGACAAGGCATTTGGTATTTTTCACTTTTCCTCTTCTCTGGGGTTTCCTTCCTCTGTCCCACTTTTCATTAATCTGTGTGTTAAAAAATTCCATGCATTTTGTAAAAATTCTTAGTTTAGAAACTCCATATTCTACTTCTGCTCTGCTATCAACATTTTCCTGTTACCTATTTGTAATCCTTCTCATCCCCATCTTTGGTAGGCATGTTCCTACTTTAGAGTTTAGATCTTGTTCTGTAAAATCATTGTTTTCTCAAACATTAATTCCTCAATTCATCACTCAGTGATGAGTAATTTTGATATACAGTAGACCCTCTATATGTTGACAACTCAAGAAACTATAACAAACTGTCAACATACAGAGGTGCTCAACATAAGGAGCTAAGCCTACTGTCTTGATATGTACATGTGATGTATGTCCAGTCTATGAAAATTTGGAGGTGGTCAATATAAGGATGCCCAACTATGGAGGTCCTACTATCACTTCAAAGCATTCACAAATCTGTCTTCTTTCTCTCATATATGAATGATAAGTTGAAAAGGAAAATACCGCTACATATTTACTGTGCTTTAAGAATTTTTCAGAAAACTATTACTTCGTTTATTTCTTATATCAATCTTATAAGTATTATCTCTTTCATAAACAAAAAAGTTGTAACACTTAGAAAGATAAAACATATGTAGTAAATGAAAGGCTAAGGGACATGATTTGATTGTATCCCAAAGAGTCTAATTTTTTCCACACTGAATGGATATTTTAATTTGTTTTATACAGTGTATGTTAATTTGCAGATGATCTTAAAAATATGAAATTATTCAAGTGGTAATACATATTTAAGTATAATGTTTTCCTATGTTAAGTATGAGTAAATTTCTTTTTTTCCCTCCCTCTCTCCCTTTCTTTTCTTTTCTTTTTTTTAAATTAAATCATAGCTGTGTACATTAATGCAATTATGGGGTACGGTGTGGTGTTTTCATATACATTTTGAAATACTCTCATCAAACTAGTTAATGTAGCCTTCATGTCATTTTCTTAGTTATTGAGTTAAGACATTCATACTCTGCTTTTAGAATGATTCACTTGTACCCTTGTAGGACCTCCCTCCCTTTCTTTGGTTTTTAATTTTTTTCCCATCTAAATCATTTGAAAAAAGGGGGAGAACATACTGTCACAGTGGCTGATTTTTCAAGGTTCCCTGCATTGCTTGCTCTAAATATTTTTTCTACATGTTTCTCCATGTCTCTTATAGCTATATCTCACATTTAAATGGAATCACAAACAGTATAAAATAAGGCCATCCACTTTATTTTAAAGCCATCTCTTTTTTAAAAAAATTAAATAGATTTAGGTGTTATCAGTAGAATTTTGTTACACAGATATATCGTACAGTGGTAAAGTCAGGGCTTTTAGTATGTCATCTAAATAATGTACATTGTACCCTATAGGTAATTTTTTATCCCTCTCCCAGATCCCATCCTTCCCCTTTTTGAGTTTCCAATATCTAGGATACCACTCTGTTTGACCATGAGTACCTGCAGGTTAGTTGTTCCCCTTGTAAGTGGGAATGTGTGCTATTTGGTTTTCTGCTCTTAAGTTACTTCACTTAGGATAATGGTCTCTAATCCCACCCAAGTTGCTTCAAAATATATTATTTCCATCTTTTTTATGAATGAATATTATTCTGTGGTGTACATATAACACAATTTCTTTATCCACTCATCAGCTGATGGGCACTTAGGTTGATTCCATATCTTTGCTACTGTGGATCCTACTCTTTTGTGTGTGTGTGATACTTAATCATGATTTGTTTTTATATGTAGAATAATTAATTGATCCTTGCCTTTCTCAGGCCCTTTTAGCAGTAGACATGGATGGCTACATCTTCCTGACTCAGGAACACTTGCAGGTCCTTGCCAAAACTGGCAAGCTCTTTGCCTTTGTTTTCCACATTGTCAGTGTAGATGAGTAAAATAATTTTTCCTGATAATTTAAAGATAAGATTACTTTAGAGCATGGCTGGGTATAATCAAGTCAAAAGTCATACAAATTAGGAATGCACAGAAACATGACTTGTCAATAGATTCATGAGGATGACTAGTCATAAGACAATCTAATTATTTTTTATTTTTTTAAATGTATTTTTATTTTTTATTAAATCATAGAAGTGTACATTAATACTATCATGGTGTACAGTGTACTGTTTCTGTATACAATTTGAAATACTTTTATCCAACTGGTTAACATAGCCTTCATGTCTTTTTCTTAGTTATTGTTAAGACATTTATATTGTACAATTAGAGAGATTCACATGTACCCTTATAGGATGAATCATAGGTGTGATCCCACCAATCACCCTCCCTCCACCTGCCCTCACCCCTCCCCTCTCTCTCCTCTCTCCCCATATTCCTGGGCTAAAATTGGGTTATAGCTTTCCTATGAAAGCTATAAATTAGTTTCATAGTAGGGCTGAGTACATTGGATACTTTTTCTTCCATTCTTAGAATACTTTGCTAAGAAGAATATTTTCCAGCTCCATTCATGTAAACATGAAGGAGGTAAAGTCTCCATCTTTCTTAATGGCTGCATAGTATTCCATGGTGTACACATGCCACAATTTATTGATCCATTTGTGGATCGATGGGCTCTTGGGCTTCTTCCATGACCTAACAATTATGAATTGGGCTGCAATAAATATTCTCATACAAATATCATTGTTGTAATGTGATTTTTGGTCTTCTGGGTATATTCCTAACAAAGGAATTGCAGGATCAAATGGCAGATCTATTTTTAGTTCTCTAAGTGCTCTCCAGACGTCTTTCCAAAAGGAACAAATTAGTTTGCATTCCTACCAGCAGTGTAGAAGTGTTCCCTTTTCTCCACATCCACACCAACATCTCTGGTTTGGGGATTTTGTAATATGGGCTAATCTTACTGGAGTTAGATGATATCTCAGAGTAGTTTTGATTTGCATTTCTCTGATGATTAAGGATAGTGAGCATTTTTTTATACATCTGTAGGCCATATGCCTATCTTCTTTTTTTTTTTTTGAGACAGAGCCTCAAGCTGTCCCCCTGGGTAGAGTGTTGTGGCATCACAGCTCACAGCAACCTCCAACTTCTGGACTCAAGTGAGTCTCCTGCCACTGCCTACCAAGTAGCTGGGACCACAGGCACCCGCCACCAATGCCAGGCTATTTTTTTTTTTTTTTTGGTTGCAGACATCATTGTTGTTTGGTGGTCTGGGGCAGGATTTAAACCCGCCACCTTAGGTGTATGTGGCTGGCGCCTTAGCCACTTCAGACACAGGTGCCAAGCCATACCTATCTTCTTTAGAGAAATTTCTTTTCAAGTCCCTTGCCCACCCTGAGATGGGATCGCTTGTTCTTTTCTTGCTAATATGTTTGAGTTCTCTATGGATTCTGGTTATTAAACCTTTGTTGGAGACATAACCTGCAAATATCTTCTCCCATTCTGAGGGCTGTCTACCTGTTTTATTTACTGTGTTCTTGGCTGTGCAGAAACTTTTGAGTTTGATCCGGTCCCAAAAGTGTATTTTTGACATTGCTTCAATTGCCCGAGGGGTCCTCCTCATAAAATTTTTGCCCAAGCCGATTTCTTCAAATGTTTTCCCTACACTTTCTTCTAGTATTTTCATAGTTTCATGTCTTAAGGTTAAATCTTTAATTCAGTGAGAGTCTATCTCAGTTAATGGTGAAAGGTGTGGGTCTAGTTTCAGTCTTCTACAGGTTGCCAGCCAGTTCGCCCAGCACCATTTGTTAAATAGGGAATCTTTTCCCCACCCAATATTTTTAATTGGCTTGTTGAAGATCAGGTAATGGTAGGTAGCTGGATTCATCTGTTGGCTCTCTATTCTGTTCCATACATCTACCTCTCTGTTTTTGTGCCAGTACCATTCTGTTTTGATCACTATCGGTTTATAGTACAGTCTGAGGTCTGGTAACATGATTCCTCCTGCTTTGTTTTTATTTCTCAGTAATGTCTTGGCTATTCAAGGTTTTTTCTAATTCCATATAAAATGAAGTATTATTTGTTCTAGATCTTTAAAGTATGACAGTGGAGCTTT
>CAUYTI010136110.1:0-12054 GCA_963575145.1 Galago senegalensis | reverse complement strand
ACGCCTGGCCATTTTTTGGTTGCAGCCATCATTGTTGTTTGGCGGGCCCAGGCTGGGGATTCGAACCTGCCACCTTAGGTGTATGTGGCTGGTGCCTTAGCCACTTGAGCCACAGGCACTGAGCCAGACACGACTTTTCTTCAAGAAGCATAGCACCCAGACATAGCATAGAAACCTAAGCACAGTTCCACCAAGAAGGCACTATACTCAAAGTGCGAGGGGAGCATTAGCCTTCCTTCAGCCTGAGGGTTTCAAGAAAACCACTTAACCACTTATTAATTACATAATAGATAATAATAGCACTAAAATTCTGGAAGCATGATTATTTTGGAGAAATCTGCAAGCCCCCCCCCAAAAAAAAACTTCATCCCCTAATCTATCATGAAATGACCATCAGTCTAATTAAATCAGAGTCTCTGAGGAGCTACAGCCCAGTATCAGTATTTGTAAGAGCTGCCCAGGTGATTATACCTTTATGCCATAATATCATGACCGATTTTTTTTTTTTTTTGAGACAGAGCCTCAAGCTGTCCCCCTGGGTAGAGTGCTGTGGCATCACAGATCACAGCAACCTCCAATTCCTGGGCTCAAGTGAGTCTCTTGCCTCAGCCTCCTAAGTAGCTGGGACCACAGGCGCTCACCACAACGCCCGGCTATTTTTTGGTTGCAGCTGGCATTGTTGTTTGGTGGGCCCAGGCTGGATTTGAACCCACCACCTTAGGTGTATGTGGCTGGCGCCTTAGCCACTTGAGCCACAGGCGCCGAGCCATCATGACTGATTTAAGCTTTGAATCCTATCAACACAAATAAAGACAGAGTCCTGTGGCCAGATTAGTGAACAATCGTTTTCTAAGGGGAATCCATGATCTGAGATTATTTTCATTTGCAATCATTTTTTGGTATATGCTTATAATACGAAAGATAAAATTTTATGTTTCATATCTCATCACGCTTCTGGCATAAGAAAATTAAGTGACTACCAATCCTCAAAACTGTGTACTGACTCAAATGCCTAAATTTTTAAACTTTACTCTTTAAAACCAGAGCCTATAGAGACTCTATAAACTTTGGATACATGAAAACGAAGTCCTCTAGAGTCACCTTCACCATCTATTTTAAAGAAAAACACGTGTATACATGCATCTAAAGAACAACAAAATCACATAAAAAGTACTCAAATTATTATGTGGACTACGTTCTATAGGAACAACAGGAAGGTAGAGATAAAAGTGAGTGCAGGGATGAGGCAGATTCTCATAAAGAAAGGCCTGAGGAGGACCACCAAGCTTGAACTAAAAAGGTAGAGAGGTGGGTGTGGGCACTATGGCTCACACCTATAATCCTAGCACTCTGGGAAGCTGAGGCAGGTGGATTGCTTTAGCTCACATGTTCAAGAACAGCCCTAGTAAGAGTGAGACCCTACCTCTACTAAATAGAAAAAAAAAATTAGCTGGGCACTGTGACAGACAATAGTTCTAGCTACTTGGAAAGCTAAGGCAAGAGGATCACTTGAGCCCAGAAATTTGGGGTTGCTGTGTGCTATGATGCCACATCCAGCCCCAGCAACAGAGACTCTGTCTCAAAAAAATAAAAATAAATTAAAAAAAAAAAGATAGAGAAAAGCACTCTAATTGTATTGGAGGAAGTAGATGTAACAAGGAACAGCATAATGAAAGCTACAAAAATCCTTCATTATGAGAATTGAGATAGCACTGAGAAAACCCCAGAGTCTCCTCAAAGGAGAACAACACTAGACAAATTACAGATTGAGGAGTTTGAACATAATCTTGGTTAAAAACAGGGTTATAATTCAGTTTAATATACAAAATGATTTTAGAAGATTCTTCTGGTAGATTGATATCCAGGATGCACTAAAATTATGGGGGCTTGGATTGCTGAAGTAAAGAGAACATGTCAGCATTTTCCAAGCAAAGTTCCCTGAATATAACCGGCATTTTAAATTCTGAAGGTTTTTAAAAACAAACATTGTACAACACAATATAAGCCTTGGTATCACTACAAACTGAAGGCCAAATAATTTCATAAGTCAAATGATTAATAAAAAAGGTTTGTTAGCCTCTAACATATCCAAGAGATTATACATCCATTTATGCTTGTTTTAGAGAAAGAGGCAATACTCAAACATTTTTTCTCTCAAGAATTAGTCTACATCTAATGAAAATAAACAGAATAAATAAGACAATATTTTAATATTCTTTCTCCTTAAAATGAATATTAATACCAAATGGGTGTTTTAGGGCCTTTTCTTTTTGAGAGAGTCTCACTCTGTCACCCTGGATAGAGAGAGGGTAGGGGTGCCATCATAGCTCACTGAAACTTCAAACTTCTGGGTTCAAGCTATCCTCTTGTCTCAGCCTCCCAAGAAGCTGGGACTACAGGAACCCACAACCACTCCAAATAATTTTTCTATTTTTAGTAGAGTGTCTTGCTCTTGCTCAGTCTGGTCTTGAACTCCTGAGCTCAAGCAATCCAGCTGCCTTGGCCTCCAAGAATGCTAGAATTACAGACATAGGTAACCATGACTCCCCACCCCACTGCCTTGGCCTCCAAGAATGCTAGAATTACAGACATAGGTAACCATGACTCCCTCCCACCCCCCACCCCATGCTTTTCTTTTTCTATTAAAAAACATTCTCTGGCACAAAAGATGGCTGCTGGAGGTTATGAAAAGATGATTATTCTGAGGTTTCCTGACCTTGGAGTAAAGTATAGTAATAATCCTAAAACCATGGGTGATCCACACTTTATAGATAAAAGTTACTTCTCCTTATAATTACAAGCATACACAATTAAAGAAACATTTAGAATTTAGACAAGATCAGTAAATAATGTCACCAAAAACACAAGTAGCTGAAAAATGTTTTCCATACTAAACCAAACCTTCATGCTCCCCAGATATTTTTAATTAAAAATTTATTAGTGTAAGAATTATGCTTACAGTATAAAAATAACATATACTATGGAAATTAATACTGTAGCAAGGTATATTTTATTTTATTTAAATATAAAAACAACTTGGAACGATTAAGTCCATACTGACTGAGTAAACCAGTATTACTTACACTTGTTTTTAGAGTGTAAAACAAGAGGAAGGAAACAAAAAAGTGTAAAATAATTCTCAAGTGAGAATTGAGACAGCCCTGAGAAAACCCCAGAGTCTCCTCAAAGGAGAACAACACTAGACAAATGACAGATTGAGGCCCCTTTTCCTTCATTCAAACCATGTTACTATATGTACCAAAAATATATATATTTCTTACACACTGTTCTTTCTGGTTTTTCATTATGTTACTACCCTTTTCCTCATCAGGATAATTATACTATCTTAACACTTTAACTGAAATTAATATTATGTAGGCAATGATTAGAATATTTTGCTCATCACTTCCTAAGTATGGAGAAAGTTTAATAGTCTAAAATATTTAAGGGTTTATACTTGCAAGCATGCCTTTCAAACACTTTTTGATATATAAATTAGAACCAGTTAACTAAACTGATCCTAGCATACAAAAACCACAAAAGAACAAGCAGTTAACACTAAAAAGCCTCAAAAAAACACTATCACATTTGAAATAACCCCAAACTGGGGCTGTGTCTAAATCTTACATTAAGAAAGAACCATAATATTCAAATTAATCTTTTTAATTTCATCCATCTGCCCATAAAATAACTCAATCCATAGTAATCTATTTTTTTATGATGCAGTAATCCTCTTTGTTAAACACGATTAACAAAATAATTTTTTAAATATATAAAAATCAATCACATATCTCACAAGAATTCTAGAGGTTTACAATTCTCTCAATGAAAATATAAGGGATGCAACATAATATACTCTGACAATAATGGATAATATTAAATAATATCCAGTACTATAACCAATCTACAAGAAATCTTGTTCATTATAAGAAAACTGTCAAGCCATTTTATGGATTTATATGACCTGATATAAAATGCAACAATATTTCTTTGGAAAAAAGATTAACTTTTGGAAGCAGCAGAAGAACCCAAGAATGCAAAATCCTGTAACCAAAACCTGCATCTCCCTGTACACCCCCAACAAAAACCTGTTAACAAAAAGTTTACAGGAAGGTTTGATTAAAAGGGAAAAAATGGTATAATCTCCTGGGTGAAATACAGTGAAAGAGTCGTCAAAGTCTTTTCTAAAAAATGGTTGACTCTTAATTATTTCAAATCAAAACAGAGACCATGACCAGGTGGGCTACAGATGACTTACAGAGGATGGCTACAGCCCCAGACTCGAACATGAGACATTCTTCCTTATTCCTAGTTTCCACTATGAGGCTGAAAGGTGGTGGATCCAATTTGTGATAGATCCGAAATCCTTTGCTGAACGCCATTCTCCTTTCTTCAGAGGCAGCCCTGTGAAAACCAAAGCAAAGCAAAGCAAAGCAAATGAAGCTGATGTTTCCTTCTGCAGCAAGGACTGCAAGGCATCAAGAAGTCCCTCCCTACCAGGTTTTAATGGGGGAGGGAGGGTTGGGGTGGGGAAAAAGGGAGCTAAGGGAGAATGGTTTATTCCAAAAGATAAGTCGTCACTTAATTTTACCAAAAAGCAAGAGGAAAAGCTACCAAGGCAAGACAAGGTTTCAGCACTGTTAAGTGCATCAACGGTTTTGTTGAGTCTCCTGTCTAATTTATGTTTAGTGAAAGGAAGATTTTTAAGCGTATTTCCTTTGGAGTTGTTTATCAGCTTCCTGCTTCAAGATTTCTCACTATGTTAAAAGGGAAACGATTCGCAAACTTCCAGCCGTTCCTTTGGGGGTAAAGGAGAGAAGGTGGGAGGGAAGGTTAACTAGCCCGTTTCAAAGCTCCTTAGGGGGCGGGAGGAGGGCAAGGATTATCCTACACCACAGGCTCTCTCAGGGGCAGCAACGTACGGCAAGGATGCCGCACAGGTTACCGCCGCCTCCCGCCCGGCGCCGGACCACCGCCGGCTGGGAGAACGGCAGGTGGAACGGATAAACACGAATGGCCACCCGGGAAGTGTCACGACTCCAGGCACGCAACCGCCTGCGGATTCTCGGGGGTCCAGAGTAGTCGACCTCCCAGAGCCTCGGAGGCACCGAGTAGCCCAACCCCCAGGCGCCAGAAGAGATGTCCCGGCGCCCAGACAGTCGGTTCCTTCCTACCGGCAGGCTGACAGCCGCTGTCACCACAACCCCCGGCCCTACCCGGCGCCCCTCGCAACCTGTGGTCCCCTCATAACCCCGCCCGCCTTCCCGCACCCCGGCCGGCAGCGCGCAGTCGTCCCTCACCGCTCTCGCTGAAGCTGCGGCGGCGGCAACTGCCTCAGGAAGCGCCCGCCCGGTTACCAGCGGGTCTGGCCACAGCCGCTCCCCGCCCCCCGCCGGCTTGCTCACCTCTTCCTCCGGCTCCTCCTCCTCCTTCTCCCGCAGCCACCGCCGCCACAGCCGCCGGAAGCGTCACTTCCGCTCCAGCAAGACCAACTCTTCCGCATTGCGCCGCGGCCGGGGGCGGAAGACCCGCCCCCCGGGGGGAGTGGGCGGGGCGAGAAAGGGAGGGCCCACCTGCTCCGGGCAGCCGCGCCGAGCCCGACCTTAAGGCAGCCAGCTACAGTAGCCTTCGCCTGTGGCGACGCTAGCCTCCGGCAGCGACTGTCGCGGGTCGCTGCTGAAGGTTCTGCCGCTGGGCATGCCGGGAAAGGGAGGATCCGGCCTTCGCGTGGGCTCTTGAGAGCTCGAACGCCGGGGAGGGACTCTCGGGGACAGCTGTGGGGGCTGGGTATTGATGCGTGCCTAGGCCAGGCGTCCGGACCACCCTCTCTGGCACTGGAGGAGGGGGCGCAGGACCGTCTGCAGGTGGCTAACCAGGTGGCGCCTGAAGAGCTGTCCATGGTGTCTCACAGCAAACAGCGCTGAGTTCCTAGCTTCTAGATAGGCAGCAGGAAGAAAAAACAATACCTGCTTTGAACCAATTCTGTTAGCTAGCTTTTCTTCGTGTGTTTTCTGTAGCTGTCAGGAGTACTGGGAGAAGAGTGTGGACCTGCGTACACGGTGGAGAGCGGGAAGTCACAGACCAGGGTCTCAGGGCTGAGCCAAAACATGGCTGTGCTGAGGCCCAGGCAACTATGATAGCGGTTGTCAGCTGTGGAATTTAGTAACTAAAAGCATCTAACACGTTTATCTCATGTTCATTTTTCAACGAATCATGGTTTCTGGCTAATATCAGTGTGTCCCATAGACTTCTCTTTCTGAATCCATTTAATATACCAAAATGCGAGAATGAAGTCAAAGTCAGTAGGGCAGAAAGGAATCGAAAACTTGAGGAACCCAGCACCCTTAATTAAGAAACGGTTTCCACTTGCTTTTGCTTTTTCCTTATCCCTTCCCCTTCTTGCTTTTATTTTAAAAGCAAAAGCAGAATTTAAATTTGGACTATGTTGCACAAAATCATTTCCTCCTCCAGGCCCTCTCATGTGACTGCATTTAATATTTCTTCATCCATTTCAGAAAATCTGGATCCACCCTGGTTTCAGGACACTAGCATAGCTATATAATTCATTAGAAAGTAAGCCACTTCTAAGTCCAGAGAATTGCACAGATATTTCTAATTTAGTACTGTCTTCTTTTAAACCAACAAAAAACCCCAGTGTTTTGCTCCTTGCCGTGGTTACCAACAGCAGCCTCCAAATTAAGCTAATATTGAAATAATCAATCGACTGGTCTATGGTTACTTTCCAAAAGAGTCCATTTCAATTGGGGGTTGCATTTGACAGAGAAAACTAAATGGGAATGGATGAAAATGGAATTTTTCTTAGTTGCCTGTCCAGTATAATGTGTCTATCATCCTGATATGCACTGAGGGGTGGGGAGGAAGGAGGAAGGTAGTGACTCCAGGAGAGATGTTGATGTTATCAAATGCATTACATGGGAGGTACCATTTGTGAGAACTAAAATTCTCATAAATTCTCCAGTTTCAGATGGAGTTGGGACCTGAAACCAAACTTGCTTACCCTAAAACCCAAGATTTTTTCCACCTCACCTGTGTCTGAGGCTACACCAGAAAACCCTCCTTTCTCAGAC
The DNA here is from genome assembly GCA_963575145.1 of Galago senegalensis. Lineage (NCBI taxonomy): Eukaryota > Metazoa > Chordata > Mammalia > Primates > Galagidae > Galago > Galago senegalensis. The sequence goes on along the minus strand of CAUYTI010136110.1, from coordinate 4,966 downwards.
TGAGAAACATGCAGTAGGCTCTTCTAGGAACAAATGTTCTGCCTAATTCCTAGTTCCTTTTAATTTTGGACTGAGGAAGTTGAGGTCCAAGTTTCTGTGTTCTGGATTAGAGTTACTGATTCCTGAAATGAAACTTGGTGGTAGGGTAGCAGGACTTTTATTCCTACAGTTATTAGAAGGCCACAGCTTTTCCAAATTCTTTAAAAATATATCGCTTTAGTCATGAAATAAGCACATCCACAGGGTTTGAAAAACACAAAGAGGATATTACTAGTGGCTTTTAAAATGTTATTTATTTTTCTTGTCCCACTTTCCTATTTATGCTTTCCTTTGGTTTGTTATAAAAATAGCTGACCAGGCCAGGCACGGTGGCTCACTCCTGTAATTGTAGCACTCTGGGAGGCCGAGGTGGGTGGATTGCTTGAGCTCAAGAGTTCGAGACCAGCCTGAGCAAAAATGAGACCATCTCTACTAAAAATAGAAAAAAACTTAGGCAAGAGGATGACTTCAGCCCAAGAGCTGGAGCTTACACTGAGCTATGACACCACAGCACTCTACCCAGGGTGACAGCTTGAAACGCTGTGTCTCTGTGTCAAAAAAAAAAAAAAAAAAAGGAAGGGAAGGGAGGGAGGGAGGGAAAGACAGAAAAGAAAGGAGGAAAGAAAATAAATAGCTGGACAAATTTTTACCAAACTAGAAATGTCATTGGGATGGGATGACTAAAATATAGGTGAGTGGCATACACAGTCTTCTTAGTAAGATTCTAAGGGCCTGCAGAGACAGGCCAACACTCTCTTGACCCTTGAAACTGAACAATGAAGGGCCTGGAGAAGGCTAAAAATACCACCCCAAAATTAAACAAAAACAAAAACAAAAACACCACCCCCAAAAGGTACCAGCATAAATCCCTGGAGCCTGTGAATGCTAATTTAGGTGGAAAAAAGTCTTTGCAGATGTTGACTGAGGTAAGAATTTTGAAATTATTTTTGATTACCCAGGTGGGCTCTAAATGCAAGTACAAGTGTCCTTATAATAGGGAGGCAGAGGAGAGAGAGAGATTGGAGCAATGTGGCCACTAGCTAAGGAACATCACTGGCCACTAGAAGCTAGGAGAGATGAGGAAAGATTTGAGCCTACATCCTATGGAAAGAGGCATGGCCCTGCTGATGCCTTAATTTCCAACTTCTGCCCTCAGAGTTGTGAGAGAATAAGTTTCTGTTGTTTAAAATTACCCAGTCTATGGTAATGCGTCACTTTAGTCATGAAATAAGACTGTAATTTGTTACAGTAGCCACAGCAAACTAGTACCAGGCTTATGTGATTTTCCTTTAGGGGACAGACTGAGAGCAGAAAAACAGTTCCAGATAGGTGTTTCAGATAAAACGAACTGAGGGCAAACACTCTAATTTTTAGATGCCGACTAGTGAACAAGGTATTTCTCTTATAGGCAACTCTCTGTATCATGTTGAACATGCAATTGCCATTTCTATAGGTAAAAAAATGCTCACATGGTGACAATATAGGGCCCAACCTACTAATAGGTACATAAACTGTAGCAAGGCCTTTTTTTATTTAGAAATGATTAATGATTTTCCCAGTAACATTAAAAAAAAACTATACCATATAGTCCCATGACTATGAATTTTGACAGGTGTTTACCATGTGAATTAGTAGCAGGGCTTACTTTTCTGTATAGTCTTGCTTTTCTTTTTAAAGATGCTAGAAATTGTGTGGCAAATCTGGGATGTAGTAGTTTGATGATCCAGTAACCATCACCAGTTTCTTTTCAAGTCAAATAGACTGCAGTTAACTTTTTTTTTAAAATCAGGATCAGGATGTGCAGAGGTCTATTAGTTGACAGAAAGGGATGGCTCCTGTTAAAGAGAAAACTGTGGTCTCTTAGTAGGTAACAAACCATGTTAGCTTTTTGCTTTATCCTTTGTACCCAGCTAAGGATAAGATTTTATAAATTAGAAAAATGGAAATCCTATAAACAGGAAATCTTGAAAACACGTAAGAGTAGAATCATTGTGAGAACAAAATCAAACAAAAATGCGCAGACTGAAAAATTACCATAAAATAGGAGTGTTTTCATTTGGAACAAGAGAATAACTCAAGAGAGCTCCTGTGAAGGGGGGATAGTTTAATGAAACATGAGGATTCCTTTTTTTTTTTTTGAGACAGAGTCTCACTCTGTCACCTTGGGAGAGTGCCATGGCGATATCACAGTTCACAGCAACCTCAAATTCTTGGGCTCATCTCTTGCCTCAGCCTCCCAAGTGTCTGGGACTACAGGTGCCTGTCACAACACCCAGCTAATTTTTCTATTTTTAGTAAGACGGGGTCTTGCTCTTGCTCAGGCTGGTCTTGAACTCGTGAGCTCAAGCAGTCCATTGGCCTTGACCTCCTAGAGTGGTAGTATTACAGGCATGAGCCCCTCCCCCCCAAAAAAAACACAAGGATTCTCATGCAAATCAAAGTAGTAGGCCCAGGAACAGGGCTCAGCTTTCCTGAGATTAGAGCTGTAGCATGTTCACTCTTCAAGCTGGCTCAGGGTACCAAAGCAGGTAAGCCTTTAAGGTCAAAGTGTTTTGGAAACTACTTTAAAATGGTTTTAAGGATTTGTCAAAACTGTTCTCATTTGACATGTATTTTGAATTATTAAATTAACATGGGAAATAATGTACATTTTCTAAAGATACTTTAAAATAAGAGCCTAAGAATGAGAGTGCTAGGTATTCTTATTGTATGAGATGATTCTATCCTGTAAATCTTTGCTAGAGTTAGAACTGACAGGGCTGAGGAAAAGCCAGTATCAATTGCTGGGGTCCAGGAGTCCAGAAGCAGCCCAGGGGTTGGTCTGCATTGTACATTAACACCAATCCCCTACAACAACATTTAGCCTTTCTTTGCTGGGCGGTCAGAAGCAGCTCTCAGCAGCTGTGAACTAAACTACATGCAATTTTGGTTCCAGAGGGCAGCGTTCAAAAGGTTTTGAATAACAACAACCTATTGAAATATTAGACCTCCCAAACATTCAGACATATTTCATTGTTCTCCCTACATGAAATTCTAGTGTTTGTTCTTAATCTTCATTTACTTGAAACAGACCAAATGTTCTTTGCCATAGCTAGCAAATGGCAAGACTATTTTAGAGATAAGTTTTTTGGGGGCGACAGACTCAAGCTGTCACCCTAGATAGAGTGCCATGGCATCATAGCTTACAGCAACCTCCAACTCAGCTCAAGCGATCAGCTTGCCTCAGCTTTTCTATTTTTAGTAGAGGGGGTCTCAATTTTGCTCAGACTGTGAGCTCAAGCAATCACAAGCAATCTACCTGCCTTGGCCTCCCAGAGTGCTAGGATTACTAGTGATGAGTTCTTTTAACAATGAAGAACCATGCCAATGTACCAACTTACATTTTCACAGCATATGTTGCCATTTTAATAATGTTTTCAGGATTTCGAGGGAAATTAACATTTAAAACAAAATTGCACATTGTCAAAACTCACTGAACTGTACAAAGGTAAACTTAACTGTTTATCATATCTTTGACTAAAAAACAAATTAGGGGCTCTGCGCCTGTGGCTCAAGTGGCTAAGGTGCCAGCCACATACACCTGAGCTGGCAGGTTCAAATCCAGCCTGGGCCCGCCAAACAATGATGACTGAAACCAAAAAAAAAAAAAAAAATAGCCAGGCATCGTGGCAGATGCCTGTAGTTCCAGCTATGTGGGAGGCAGAGGCAGGAGACTCGCTTGAGCCCAGGAGTTGGAGGTTGCTGTGAGCTGTGATGCCATAGCACTCTACCCAGGACAGCTTGAGGCTCCTGTCTAAAAAAAAAAAAAAATCCCTGGTTGTACTAAGGTTCCCCAAAAGCTGCTTCCCCCCAACTTCAGAGAGGCAGCAATACAAAGGCTGGCTCATTCCCTAAAGACTTTGGGGTTGAAAGCTGCCTCAGCCTTGAATTAGAATTGCACCAATGTCTAAGAACTTCACCCTTTCCACTCTCCTTCACACAGGTCAGACCCACCTAAATCATAGTCTGACAGCTTACCCAGCACTCTCTCATTTTCCCCAAGGCATTTCCCTCAATAAATTACCTGTATATTTAATGCCGTTTTGGTGTCTATTCCCAATTGATAGATGAATATTTATCCTCCACCTCCTTTCCTTCTTTGGCTGATGTTTCTATCTCAGAGACAGTATCTCAAGGATACTCCAGCCTGTAGCACAGGCCAAGAGAAAAGCTCTCAAGCAAAGGGAGCAGGATAACCATGGCATGAAGATGGCAGGATATGGTTAAGGCACTGACATCATTGGCTGTAAGGTACTAATCACGCCTTATAAGTATTTTATATTGTTTCAATAAAATTAACTCTCTAAAAACCTCTTTCACCTATTTTGGAGTTAATTCAGAGGATTACTCTGAGAGAAAAGAATGAAAAGCCCAAAATTTTAGTTTTATCGAAACGTAACCTTCTGAATTTATCTTTTGACAATTCCCTTAGTACTCTATTTTTTTGGCCGGGGCTGGGTTTGAACCCACCACCTCCGGCATTTGGGGCCGGTGCCCTACTCCTTTGAGCCACAGGCGCTGCCCCACCCATAAATATTCTTAAGAAATATCACTTAGTTATTTCAGGAATAATACTTTCTAAGAATCAAACCCCACTTCTTTTATGTACTGTTCTATTGCTAAATTCAGCTTCCATCAAATTCCTAGTGCAGTGTTCAAACTCAAATATGATGAATTTCATGGCTTGGTGCCTATAGCTCAACCGGCTAAGGCGCCAGCCACGTACACCTAAGGTGGCGAGTTCGAATCCCCAGCCCGGACCCGCCAAACAACAATAACGGCTGCAACCAAAAAATAGCCGGGCGTTGTGGCGGGCGCCTGTGGTCCCAGCTACTTGGGAGGCGGAGGCAAGAGACTCGCTTGAGCCCAGGAGTTGGAGGTTGCTGTG
>CAUYTI010136109.1:0-16754 GCA_963575145.1 Galago senegalensis | reverse complement strand
GAGGCAGGAGACTCGCTTGAGCCCAGGAGTTGGAGGTTGCTGTGAGCTGTGATGCCACAGCACTCTACCCAGGGGGACAGCTTGAGGCTCTGTCTCAAAAAAAAAGATTACAAGTGTGAGCCACTGTGCCTCACCCATATCTCTTCTTTTGAAAAATGTCTATTCAGATCCTTTGTCTATATATTAATCAGGTTATTTATTTTCTTGCTGCTGAACTGAGTTCCTCATATATTTTTAGTATGGTTGCAAATATTTTCTCCCAATTCCTGAATTGTCTCTTCACTCTGTTGTTTCTTGTATAGATGCTTTTTAGTGTGATGTAACCCCATTTGTCTATTTTGTTGCCTGTGCTTTGTGGGTCATGTGCAAAAAATAATTTCCCAGATCAACATCAGCCACTGCTTTAACTCCCTGAACAATACTGATTTTCCAAGTTGAAAAAAAAATTTTTTTTTTTTTTTGTTGCAGTTTGGCCAGGGCCGAGTTCAAACCCACCACCCTCGGCATATGGGACTGGCGCCCTACCCACTAAGCCGCAGGTGCTGCCCCCAAAAAACAAAATTTAAAAGGAGAGTTCTCAACTTGCAAACAAGATGTATCCCAAGGGCTTACTTGGAAGTTCGTTTTCTAGAACTCAGAACTCACCATTCCAAAAACAAATACACCATTACCATGAATAGTCCCATAATCAGTGAAGGTGGTCTTCTTAAAAAGGGTGCTAGGCTCAGTGCCTGTGGCTCAAGTGGCTAAGGCACCAGCCACATACACCTAAGGTAGCAAGTTCGAATCCAGCCCAGGCCCGCCAAACAACAATGATGGCTGCAACCAAAAAAATAGCCAGGCATTGTGGTGGGTGCCTGTGGTCCCAGCTACTTGGGAGGTGGAGGCAGGAGACTCGGTTAAGCCCAGGAGTTGGAGGTTGCTGTGAGCTGTGATGCCACAGTACTCTACCCAGAGGGATAGCCTGAGGCTCTGTCTCAAAAAAAAAAAAAAAGGGTGCCAAAATGTAACTCAGCTATAACTAAACACACACACACACACTTGCATAAACATCACAACTGTGCAATAATGGCGACTGAAAAAAATATTTTGGATTAAAAATTGCCTCTTATTCATCCAAAGGACTGGCATGAGCTTGCCAGGCACTTTCCCTAGTATTAGGTAAGGGCTGGCATGGTATTTTTATAAAGTCTAATAGCATCTGTTTTAATACCAGAACTAGGCTCAGTGTCTCAATCCAAAATTGCATAGAAAAACAGGGAGAAAACAAAACAGCCATGGGGTGAAACACTTTTCAGAGTAAGAAAGGAAGACTAGAGGGTGGGCTGGGGATCCACGCACCCACTCTACACCCCTAATAAAAGGCACATGCTGTCCCATCACCAGGAAGAAGCTGTGAACCACCACCATGAAGAAAGGAAACGTGGAGGAGAAGCTAGAAGAACTTGCAATGGCCCAAGGCCTTCTCCTGGGACCAAGAGCCACCCAATAAGCCAGCTGAGAGGACTTTCAGGGGGCTTTTGGAATTGACTCACCAGAGGGGCCCCATTTTGGAAAATGGCCCAACAATTAGGACTCTGGACAATCCAACAGGCACAAAGGCCTCATGCAGCAGGGGCCAGAGTGGGGCAAGAGGCATCCTTTACGGTACTGCCTGTCCTATATCACATCTACTCACAATGAGTGAGTAGATGGTAGGCTCTTTGCTTATTTGACAGGTTTGGTCTCTCCATTAGCCATTCTCCATTTCATTGACCTGGATGTTGGGTGCTTTCTCGAGACCAGCCAGTTCAGGCCTGTGGTTGCTAATGTTGAGGCACAGCATGGGACTCCCGGCCTCCATGTCTGTTTCTGTGCTGTGTATAAACAATTTGCAAAGTGCCTCTAGACACGTTGTCACAGCAGCCCCCTCAGCAGCCCCACCAGGCAGGCACTGATACAGAAACAGAGGCAGAAGAAAGCTCCTGGCTCACCTAGCTCAGGCAGGCAAAAGAGCCCACATTGGCACCCTGCCCTCATGTCTTCTTACACATGCTACCCCAGTATCTGGGCGCTGCGAAAGGAGGCATTGCACAAATGTCACAGATGGGCTGGGAGCACATCAGAAGAGCTGGCCCATCCACAGGAAGGAGGACAGGGTGCCCACCTAGCAGGGTCTCAGGGACTCCCAAGAGAGGAAATTCCCTTGCAGCCAACAAATGCAAAGCATAGTGGGATACCTCTGTAACCACAGCTTCAATATCCAGCTGGGACAACTGCTGAGAACTGAACAAACTCTATGGAGATTCTGAGCAGACTGGCTGATTTGGTATGCAGGACAATTGACTCATAAAGCAGGCGACCTCAGTTCCCAGTGCAGTGAGCCAGTGTTCCCTGAAGCTACCTCAGCCTAACGTGCCAGAGACATTTTGTTAAGAAGATCACAGACTGGAATAGGAGCACCAAAAATAATTAATCTGTGAGCAGGTTTTATTTAAGTGTTGATTCATGGTTGTTCTATAAGCCAACAGCCTGTCAGAACTACAAATTAACGAGATAAAATGTTGCTGGCCCTCCATATTTCAGGCCGGGTATTGACATTTTAGAATCTACAGATTTCTAACTGTATTGATTGAGGACACCAGGATAAATGGCCTTGGCGCCAAATTCCCATTAACGACAATGGGCACCGAGTGACTAATCCCCAAAGCACTGCGGTAAGAACGCCCTGCATTGCCTTCTCCTGGCAGGGAGCTCTAATTAGATTGAAATGAAAAAGCCAAATCACCAAGGGTGGGAAAAGGCAGACCAAGTAAAAAGGGAGATCAGATTCAGTGAAGAGAAAGGATAAGTCAACACAGGACAACAGCAGCAGGGGTTACACAAACCCACCCCAAACTCAGCTAAAGAGAGCACCCAACAAAACCCAAGCTCAGATGGGGTGTTCAGGGATGGGGTGGGAGACAGGGGTGGAGTCCTCCGGCATACTGGAAGGCCCAGCAAGAGCCAACCTCCAATCCATTTCATGCACACCTGCACCGAGCAGCTGCTTCTAGCCATCCCTGGCCAGATGGCAGAGACACAAAGTCCAGCACAGGCCCTCTCCTGAAGGAGCTCCCATGCTAGTCAGGGAAGGGACACAAAAATCAGCAGGAGAGGCCCTGTACAAAGGCTGGAGGACATCCTCAAGGCTGTAAGGTTGAAACCCCTCAACTGTATCTCCTGGGGACTAAAGATGGACAATATACCCTCCACTAGCCTGGTCCTGCAGGCAGGAGTTGTGTCATAAGCAACTGCTTGCTGAGTGAATAAGACTGGGCCTGCAAGAGATGAAACTGATGGTGAGTAGCATTCCTAACAGAAGCGTGCAGCAGAGAAGTCCTCAATCAACACCCCCTCCTCAGCTGGATAGCGATGCCCTGGAGGCCAAGCCATGCCTTTCTTTCTGTGCCCGCCGCCCCCCCCCCCACATATCACAGCTGCCCAAAACAGACCAAGCCATGATTCTGCTGCTCCAAACTCAGCAGCAGCCTGCTACCACCACCTGCTGTGGCAGTCCCTGACTTGTCAGGCAGCAGAACCTTCTTTGAATGTCTAAAATTTCAGAACCTCCCCAACATGCACGCACTCACATCCACCCCCACACACAATGGCATGTGTTTGTTTAACATCTGTTGATTAAGAAAATAGATAATGACAAAGGGCCACTACGAACCCATTAATGTTGCCAAATAGATTTGATTTGAGTAAGCCAACAGCTCACCCACGTCTGAAAGGCAATCGCATAGGCGTAACTTGAGCTCACTTGTCACTCTGCAGGCAGTGTGGTACCTGCATGGGCTCACGTGGCCCACAGGCTAGAAGTTTTCTCCCTGCACTACTCAGATGTATCTCCCCTGGGTCCCTGAGCCCCCATTATACATTTCTTTGGTCTCCACACATACCACATGTTATCCTGTGTTCCTGTGGCAACTCTTTCCTTGTCATTCCATCTGTTAAGAGCCCACTTCCCTCCCCCTCAACCACACCTCCTCCACCCTAATTCCCTGTCCACCTAATTCCTGGCTCAGCTCAGGTTTTACTTCCTAGAGAAAGTTTTCCTGGCTTTTCCAAGCTAGACATTCTCACAATTCCTCTATCTTGTTCCATCTCAGCAACTGGGATATTCTCTGCACTTGTGACTCTCCCAGCAGACATGAGCTTCTCCAGGTGAGCACTGAGTCTCTTCAGCTGTACTAACATACCAAACACACCTTATGGGATATGCAAGCAACAGAGTGTAACAGCTAGGTAACAAGCTTTGGATCCTGGCAGACCTGGGTACATCTTGGCTCTGTTACTTACTGGTTCCTGTCCCTGGGCAAATGTGTTTATGGGTGATACTGACACTGATGGGTGAGTGGGGCCTCAATAAGGCACTGTATGGAAGGCCTGCACACAGTGGGTGCTCAGTTCTCAGTAACTGCTGCTCTCATCGTCAGCCTAGTCATCACTGCCGTCAGGTAGAACCAAACTCCCCAAGCCTTAGGAACTTAGCAGGAGGGGCAAGAAGATCAGTGAGATCACAAATGGATGATAAATACTTCACAAGGAGAAAATGTCAAACACTCATCACTGTGGCAAGGGTACAGGCTCTACAGCTACACAGATATGCATCCAAATTCCTGTCAGCCATGCACCATTGGTAGGCAATGCACAAGTTACTTTACCACGCTGAACCTCAGTCTCCTCACCTGTAAAGTGGACATAATTGCTGCCAGCAGCTGCAGTGATAATTAGGCATGTTGTGTACAAATCCTGTGGCAGGGCTCCGGGCACCTGGCAGGAGCCCCATGACCACCAGTCTTGTTACTTGCCCTATTCAGCACACATGGGGCTTGAAGGCTGCCCCACAGTGGCCCAGAAGGAAAGGAGGACACTTGAGGTAGAAAAAACCCTCACAGTTACCCCAAACCACCTGTATTTCCTCTCTGCTCTTCCTTGGAGTTGCTGGTACTGGGCTGCAGGACCCTAGAGTCACCACCTTCCTCCTCCCAGACCCTACGAGAACCAGGCCCCAGAGCTACCACCACAGGGCCAACCATGCCACTGCTGCGCCAGGCAGGGAAGAGGGACTGCTCTTGCCCTTGGCAGTAAAGTCCAGCTGAAACATGATCAAGGATCCCTGGGGGGTAGGAAGGTGATATGGCACTGAAAGATGCTGGGACTGAGAGTCAGGTGGTATGAGCTTGGATCCCAGCCTGTCCCCCCACCACTCCCCACCCTCCTGCCAGCCATTCTTCCTGAAAATCCCCAACAGGACCAGCCGGGGGCTCCTAGCAATGCCTGTTGCACAGGTGTGCTCAGCAAGGGAAAGCACCTTCTACTGACTGCTCTCTCCTTCCCGCCCTGGTTGGCAAGAGTCCCCTCAGGATTTACCCAGCATGAATCCATCCTATCCAAATCCCTTTTCAGTGTGGGCATTAAAGCAGAACTCGTTTGAAGACTTTCCTTATGAGCTGGAATCATTCCTTAGCCTTTCAACGATAATGAATTGACAGGAATTCTAAACTGATTCCAACCAAAGGACACAATGATAAAGTTAAATCTATTTCAGTACAAATTGCATGTCAGAAGTTGATTAAAAAGCTACATCTTTATCCAGCCCTACAGCTTGGGGCTGAGACAACCTTGGGGTTCTGTCCTCTATACTGGCTGACACAGGCCCATCTTCAACCCTCTGTGGGGAATAGAGATTCCAACAGGCAAATGATCTGGAAAACACTCTCATAGGCATGAGCCCACCCTGAGGTCCCCTCTCTCTGCCATGAAACTGCATGAAGCTTGTGGTTGCAAACTCACCAGAGAATCTCCAGTGAAAGAGGTACCAGCTTATCTCAGGGTATAGTGACACAAAGAAACGCACCTGTCTCAAGGTCTGTTAGGTGCAGCGCAAAGTCGAAGCCACCACTGAGGATGCGCCGGCCACAAGGAGACCACCGGGCAGCCCGCACTGCCTCACTGTGCAAGAAGTAGGTCTGTAAGCAGCACCCCGAATCCACAGCATTCCAGATCTATAAGACAGATACAGAGAGCACCAGAGGTGACAGTTTAAAGTGCCTTTTAAGCAGGCTGACGAAAGATTTAGGCTCTCCACCCTGCGGGCTTTGAGAAATCAGCAGAGGCCTCCAATCTCCATCTCATGTAGCTGTATCAGCATTGTGATTAACATCTCATACCCTAGAAGATTACCTGTTGCCCAGACAATATTCAGCAAGATATATATTTACTGCTTTGGTTTTTGTTCTGTGTTAATTTCAACATTTTTCCTCTAGATTTTTCTTCTTTTTCTTTCTTTCTTCATTTTTCTAGTTTAAATATAATTTTCCATTGTTACCTTCTTTAACAATTAGAACTTCATTTTTGCTAATGTTTCCACCCCTATTATTTGTTTTTTTTTCCCCCAATTTTATCCTATGAAGTTTTCTCTGTTTGCCTGTTTTGGTTTGATTTATAGCATTTTTGTCTTTCCTCTCTACTTGGTGGAGGTGGGGTACCATGTCCAAACAGGCTGGCAAAGAGCTGCTAACCTCAAGGGCACCATCCAATCTGGCACCCCCAGAGGTTGATAGTTTTTAAGGTTGGGTCAACACATCCTACTGTATACCTCTATTGCTCCTGTATCCCTCTTTCCATGACTCTCTCCTTTTTGTCAATATTCCCTTTTACTCACCCCCTCTCCTTTCTCTTTTTTTTTTTTTCTTTTTTTCCTTCTTGCTCTTCAGTCTTCTCATCCTTCTGGGACTATACCAAAAGGACTCATCAAAACCCTATGAGGAAAAATCAGGAGAAAAATCCTGGCAACATGAAAAACCAGTCCAGACCAACTCCCCGCAAGGGACTGTGAGATAGCTACTGCAGAGGATTCCACCTATAAAGAACTATTAGAAATGACAGAAAGGGAATTTAGAATACAGATGATGAAAACAATGAAGGAAACTGCTGATAAAGTGGAAAATAACCAAAAGGAAATCCAAAAACAGAATCAAATAAGAGATGAACAATATGAAGAATGTAGAAAGGATATAGCAGAGTTGAAGGAACTGAAGCAGCCAATTAGGGAACTTAAAGATGCAATACAAAGTATCAACAACAGGCTCCACACCTATAGCTCAACCGGCTAAGGCGCCAGCCATGTACACCTAAGGTGGCGGGTTCGAATCCCCAGCCCAGATCCGCCAAACAACAATGATGGCTGCAACCAAAAAATAGCCGGGCGTTGTGGCGGGCGCCTGTGGTCCCAGCTACTTGGGAGGCGGAGGCAGGAGACTCACTTAAGCCCAGGAGTTGGAGGTTGCTATGAACTGTAATGCCATGGCCCTCTACCCAGGGGGACGGCTTGAGGCTCTGTCTCAAAAAAAAAAAAAACAAAAAACAAAAAAAAAAAAAAAAGTATCAACAACAGATTAGAACATGCAGAAGAAAGAATCTCAGAGGCAGAGGACAAAGCTCTTGAGATAACTCAGATACTTAGAGAGACAGAAAAGAATAGAGAAAGCATAACGTTCACTGACAGAATTATGGGACTTTATGAAGCATTCAAGCATATGAGTTATAAGTATCCCAGAAGGGGAAGAAGAATGTCCCAGGGGAATGGAAGCCATACTAGAGAATATTATAAATGAAAATTTCCCAAATATCACCAAAGATTCTGACACACTCCTTTCAGAGGGATAAGGGAACCCAGGTCACCTCAACTCTAACAGAGCTTCTCCAAGACACATTGTGATGAACCTCTCCAAAGTCTAGACAAAAGAAAAGATTCTTTTCTTTTCAGTTGACCTATAGGGGCAAATCCATCAGGGTGACTGTGGACTCCTCTAATGAAACTTTTTAAACAAGAAAACAATGGTCATCTACCTTTAATCTACTTAAACAGAACAATTTCCAGACCAGAATTCTATATCCTGCCGAGCTGAGCGACAGAGAAATCAAATCATTTACTGATATACAAACATTGAGGAAATTCGCCACAAGAAGACCGGCTCTATAGGAAATGCTTCAACCTCTTCTACACACTGACCATCACAATGGATCAACAGCAAAGTAAGAACTCAGAAATTAAAGGACAGAACCTAACTTCCACAATGATGCAAAAAATAAAACTAAGCAATAGACTCTCACAAAATAAGATGAATAGAACACTACAACACTTATCGATTATCTCAATAAACATTAATGGCTTGAATTCCCCACTGAAGAGGCATAGATTGGCTGATTGGATTAAAAAACACAAGCCATCCATTTGCTGTCTGCAGGAAACACACCTCACATCAAAAGACAAATTAAAACTCCTACTTAAGGGTTGGAAAACAATTTTTCAGGCAAACAAAATTCAGAAGAAAAGAGGGGTTGCAATCTTATTTTCAGATACATGTGGATTTAAAGCAACTAAAGTCAAAAAAGACAATGATGGTCACCTTATATTGGTCAAGGGAAAAATACAACAAGAAGATATTTCAATTCTAAATATTTATGCATCCAACTTAAATGCTCCCAGATTCTTGAAACAGACCTTACTCAGTCTGAGCAATATGATATCCTCTAACACCATAATAACAGGGGACTTTAATACTTCTCTTAAGTGGCTGGACAGATCTTCTAAACAGAAATTAGACAAAGATATAAGGGACTTAAATGAGACCCTAGAACAACTGTGCTTGATGGACACATATAGAACACTCCATCCCAAAGCTAAAGAATATACATCGGCCCATGGAACATTCTCCAAAATTGATCATATCCTAGGACACAAAACAAACTTCAACAGAATCAAAAGAATTGAAATTTTACCTTGTATCTTCTCAGACCACAAGACACAAAGGTGAAACAAGGTGTTTTAACTCCAACAAAAACATTCAACCCCACACAAAGGCATGGAAATTAAACAACTTTCTGTTGAATGACAGTCAGGTGCAAGAAGAAATAAAAGAGGAAATCATTAACTTCCTTGAGTATAACAACAATGGAGACATAAGCTACCAAAATCTGTGGGATACTGCAAAAGCAGTTCTGAGAGGAAAATTTATCACTTTTAATGCCTTCATTTGAAAAACAAAAAGGGAGCACATCAACAAACTCATAAGCCATCTTATGGAATCAGAAAAAGAACAACAATCTAAGCCTAAACCCAGCAGAAGAAAAGAAATATCCAAAATTAAATCAGAGATCAATGAAATAGAAAACAAAAGAATCATTCAGAAAATTAATGAAACAAGGAGTTGGTTTTTTGAAAAAAAAAATAGATATACCTTTGGTCAAACTAGCTAGAAATAGAAAAGTAAAATCATGTGTCTGTAGGCCATGCGCCTGTCTTTTTCAGAGAAATTTCTCTTCAAGTCCCTTGTTCACCCTGAGATGGGATCACTTGTTCCTTTCTTGCTAATACGTTTGAGTTCTCTGTGGATTCTGGTTACTAAACCTTTGTCAGAGACATAACCTGCAAATATCTTCTCCCATTCTGAGGGCTGTCTGCTTGCTTTACTTACTGTATTTTTGGCTGTGTAGAAGCTTTTTAGTTTAATCAGATCCCAGTAATGTATTTTTGGTGTTGCTTCAATTGCCCGGGGTGGGGTGGGGGGTGGGGGACGGGGTCTTCCTCATAAAATATTTCGCCCAGGCTGATTTCTTCAAGTGTTTTCCCTGCACTTTCTTTCAGTATTTTTACAGTTTCATGTCTTAAGTTTAAATCTTTAATCCAGTAGGAGTCTCTCTTAGTTAATGATTAAAGGTGTGGGTCCAGTTTCAGTTTTCTGTAGGTTGCCAGCCAGTTCACCCAGCACCATTTGTTAAACAGGGAATCTTTTCTCCACTGAATGTTTGTAATTGGCTTGTCAAAGATCAAATAACATTAAGTAGCTGAGTTCATCTCTTGGTTCTCTATTCTGTCCCATACATCTACCTCTCTGTTTTTGTGCTAGTACCATGCAGTTTTGATCACTATCAATTTATAATATAATCTGAGGTCCGGTAGCGTGATTCCTCCTGATTTGTTTTTATTTCTGAGTAATGTTTTGGCTATTCGAGGTTTTTTCTGATTCCATATAAAACGAAGTATTATTTTTTTGAGATCCTTAAAGTATGTCAGTGGAGCTTTAATAGGGCTTGCATTAAAATTGTACATTGCTTTGGGTAATACGGACATTTTAACCATCAGAGAAATGCAAATCAAAACCACTATGAGATATCATCTAACTCCAGTAAGATTAGCCCACATCACAAAATCCCAAAACCAGAGATGTTGGCGTGGGTGTGGGGAAAAGGGAACACTTCTACACTGCTGGTGGGAATGCAAACTAGTATGTTCCTTTTGGAAAGATGTTTGGAGATCACTTAGGGATCTAAAAATAGACCTGCCATTCAATCCTTCAATTCTTCTACTAGGTATATATCCACCAGAATGTTTACTGCCACCCAATTCATAATTGCTAAGTCATGGAAGATGTCCAAGTGCCCATCGACCCATGAATGGGTTAATAAATTGTGGTATATGTACACCATGGAATATTATGCAGCCTTAAAAAAGATAGAGACATTACCTCTTTCATGTTTACATGGATAGAGCTGGAACATATTCTTCTTAGTAAAGTATCTCAAGAATGGAAGAAAAAGTATCCAATGTAATCAGCCCTACTATGAAACCAATTTATAGCTTTCATATGAAAGCTACAACCCAACTGTAGCCCAAGAAGAGGGGGAGGGAGGAGAGGGAAAAGAGGAGGAGAGGGAGATGGGTGGATGGAGGTAATCAGTGGGGACACACCTACGGTACATTTTACAAGGGTATATGTTAAATTTACTAAGTGTAGAGTATAAATGTCTTAACACAATAACTAAGAAAATACAGTGAAGGCTATGTTAACCAGTTTGACGAAAATGTTTCAAATGGTATGTAAAACCAGCACATCATACCCCATGATTGCATTAATGTACATAGCTAAGATTTAATAAAAAAAATATTCAGAGAGCTCAATTCCTTATTTCCCTATTAGAGGTCAATAGCTAGGGCCTACAGCTAGAATATCAAAAAATAGTAGTATTTACATTTAGAAACATGAACAGAAATAACAGAAGAAACAGCCAGCAGACTTCAAAGTGGAATGAGAATTCATGAAAGATGCTGGGTTTGTTTTCTTTTTTTCCAAAAATATGTGAAAGTGTAACTTTTACTTTTTTAAATAGTAAAAGGAATAATCTAGATCTACAGGGTTCACATTGCTAAACAGTAAAAAAAATAATAATAATATTAAGAACATAAGACATACACAGTATGATGACATTTAAGTTTATAACACATAAAATACCATCTTATGTATTTTATGTGGATGATTACTATCAAAAAACAGAAAATAGGCTCGGCACCTGTGGCTCAAGCAGCTAAAGCGCCAGCCACATACACCTAAGGTGGCGGGTTCAAACCCCCAGCCTGGGCCCACCAAACAACAATGATGGCTGCAACCAAAAAAAAAAAAAATGGCCAGGCGTTGTGGCGGGCGCCTGTAGTCCCAGCTACTTGGGAGGCTGAGACAGGAGAGTCGCTTGAGCCCAGGAGTTGGAGGTTGCTGTGAGCGTGATGCCATGGCACTCTACCCAGGGGGATAGCTTGAGGCTCCATCTCAAAAAAAAAACCAGAAAATAACAAATGTTGGCAAGGACACAGAAAAAATGGAACCCTTGTACATTCACTACTGATAAGAATGTAAAATGGTACATGGTGGCTTCTCAAAAAATTAAATATAAATAACTATCTGATCTAGCAATTCTACTTCCAGATAAACACCAAAAAAGTGAAACTAGAGTCTCAAAGAGATACTGTACACCCATGTTCACAGCAGCATTATTTATTAATACAATAGCCAAAAGGTAGAAGCAACCCATGTGTCCGCGGATAGATGAATAGATAAACAAAATGTATAATAACCACACAATGGGCTATTACTCAGCCTCAAAAAGGAAGGAAATCTTGACACATGCTACAACATAGAAAAAACTTCTGGTGTATGAAGATGGTATGCTAAGTGAGATAAGCTAGACACAAAAGGACAAATACAATATGACTCCACTTAAATGAGGAACCCTGAAGAGTCAAAATCATAAATAGGAAGTAGAGTGTTGGTAGGAAGTAGAACAGGGTCTAGGAGGGGGGAAAATAGGAAAAGAGTTTCAGCTTTATAAAATGAAGAATTCCGTGGACAGATAGTACTGAAGATTGTATAATAAGATAAATGTATGCAATGCCACTGTACACTTTAAAATGGTTAAGATGGTAAATTTTATGTTATATGTATTTCATCACAATTTCCTTAAATACACACATACACATACATAAACCTATCTCATTTATTTATGCATTTGTAGGCTGACTACATAATGCATGAAGATGGTTGTTAGACGTATGTATGTAGTGTTCAAAAGAGAGATACACAGTTAGAGACCGGGCCTTGGAAGTTATTGTCACAGAAATGGTGTTTGAGGCACGAGGTGGTTGAGCTCTCCACAGTAGTCAGTGTAGACAGTGCAGAGGGGAGTCCCATATCTCAGCTGGGGCTTCCAGAATTCACAGGCTCGGACCTGGGGATGGAGAGGAGAAGCCACAGAAGTCAGAAAAGAAAGGCCAATGAGGTGGGAGCAGAAACAGAAGAGGGGTGCCCTGGAAGCCAAGAGCGAGACTGTTTTGAGAAGAGACTGATCAATGTGTCAAGTGCTGCTGAGAGGTCCTGCAGGTGAGGACTGGGGATGGACTTCCTGGATTTAACACGGTAAAGGGCAGGCACCCAGTATCTCTTATGTTACTTTCTATCCTTTTGCGTATGCTGAAAACACTTGATAATTTAAAAGAAAAGGTTAAATTAATAAGGAGAGAAAGAAGAAAAAGGGAAGAGGAGGAAAGAAAGAGAAAAGAGGAGGTGGAGAGAGGAGAAAAGAAGAAGCAGGGGCAGGGGGTGGAGAAGGTGTAAAGGAGGAAGTGAGGGGTTGGGGAGAGCAGTGAGAGAGAAAAGAAGAAGGGTGTGTGAAAGGATGATGGCGATAGTGAAAGAAAGAAGAAAGAAAACTTGAACTCTGTGACACCCAAGGCCAAAAGCAACAAACCAGAACGTTTGAATTCTTGGCCGAGAGCCTCCCTGAATCCACCATGGAAGAGTGTTTAAGCAGATCCATCAAACTATAAACTGCCTGACAAGCCCTTTCTGAAATGAAAAACACACACCTGGCTCCCTGGTTGAAGCACAGACAACGATAGCATCAGAATCAATGCAGACCAGTCAGCCACCTCTCAAAGCTACCCAGGGTAGGGAAGAATCTTTGCCAATCGCTCTCCTTAATTGAATTTAATGTTCACTGTCAAGTTTTAAAGATTAATTCCCAAACACTGCGGCAGCCTGAAGTGTGTGCCTTTTTTCAATTAAGTAATTAGAGATCCCAAACTGCCTTCATAGAATTAAGGAGTTAAGTCTTCTGTCAAGCGTTCTAAGATGACTTGATGTATTAACTAGAGACATTCTTTGTGTCCAACAAAAGTTAACAGTCTAGAAAAGAACATGACAAGTAAAATGTGGTGCTGTCACTTGCTTGGCCCACATTTACCATGGTTCCCATGTCCTGGTCACCAAGACATGGCCTCACTGGGAGTTCTCACAGTCTCCTAAGATTAGGAACAAGACCTATTGATTTAGCCTGGGGTCATGTTCTTCCTGCCTGCCTGCCTTTTGTTTTTGATTATAAGAAATACAGTCTCCTTGTAAAATATTCACACTATACAGAAGTACAAAAAGCAAAATCCCACGGGATTTTTGTTTCTCTGACTTTCTTTGGAAGTATAATAAATGTATTCTGGAAGGAAAAAGTCTGAAACAGAAAAACACAAAGAAAATAAAAGTCATTCATAACCTCACCACCTGGAAATAATGGCTGTCAAACTTCTAAGTCAGTGGTTCTCGCCCTTCCTAATGCTGCAACCCTTTAATACAGTTCCTGTGGGCCACGACCCACAGGTTGAGAACCGCTATTCTAGGTGAATCTTTGCTCCCCATGTGGCCATCTCCTGCTACCTGCTGCCTTGGAGATCTTGCTAGTTCAGGCTTGGCTCCTGGCTTCCCCTCTACCTCTAGGCAGCCCCTGTTGCCCCAGAAAACAATTTTAGAGACCTTTTTCAAACTCACACAGCTCAGCACAAGCTTGTTCAGGCAGTGTCTAACCCCTCACCACAGGAATCCCAAAGGGATAGGATCCGTCCATCTGTCCACAAAAGCTGTGGTAATCCTTCATAAAGTATGATCAAGGGCCAATGTGTTAGAACTGCATTGAATCTAAAGACCAACTTGGGAAAACACCTTAATAATATGGTCTCTTCTAATCCATGAACAGAATATATTCCTCCGTTTGTTTAGGTCTTAATTTTCCTAAGCTATACTTTGTCTTTTTTTCTTTTTTTTGAGACAGAGTCTCACTATGTTGCCATCAGTAGAGTGCTGTGATATCACAGCTCACAGCAACCTCAAACTTGTGAGCTTAAGCGATTCTCTTGCCTCAACCTCTCTAGTAGCTGGGACTACAGGCGCCTGCCACAACACCCTGTTATATTTTCTGTTGCAATTGTCGTTGTTTAGCAGGCCTGGGCAGGGCTCAAACCCACCAGCCCCAGTGTATGTGGCTGGCGCCGTAACCACTGCACTACAGGTGCCGAGCCTACTTTGTCTTTTTTTTTTTCCTACTTTGTCATTTTTAAATGAAAAGAACTTGTACATCTTTTGTCAAATGTATCTCTAATTAGTTCATATTTTGATATTATAAATAGTATTTTTAATCTCAGGTTGTTCATTTCTAGTATGCAGAAAAACAATTTTTGTATATTGACCTTGAATGCTGCCACTTACTGAACTCGCCTTTCATTTCTACAAGTTTTTTTATAGATTCAGTGGAATTTTCTCCATAGATGATCAGGTCACCTCTGAATAAAGACAGTTTTATTTCCTCTTTTACAGTCTGGATCCTTTTATTTTCTTGCTTTACTGCACTGGTTATAATTTCCAGTACTGTGGGGAAAAAAATATGGTGAGAGCAGACACCTCTGCTTGTTCCTGATCTCCTGGGGAAGGCAGACAGGAATTTATACAGTTCAGAATGATGTTTAGAGCTAATGTTTGCAGAGATGCCCTTTATCAATTCAAGGAAGTTCTCCTCTATTTCTGGTTTGCTGAATGTTTTTTTTTTTTCTGTTTGTTTGTTTTGTTTTGTTTTAAATAAGAAATGAATACTGGATATGGACAAAAGCTTTTCTGCATCTATTGAGATGATCATATGGTTTTTCTTTTACTGTTAATCATTAATATTATAGTTCATTACAGTTAAGTCATTAATGCTGAATTACATTAATTTCCAAATATTAGGGCAAGCTTACATTTTGGGGGGTTTTTTGGCCGGGGCCAGGTTTGAACCCACCACCTCTGGTATATGGGGCCAGTGCCCTACTCCTTTGAGCCACAAGCGCCGCCCACAAGCTTACATTTTTGAGAGATAGATCCTCCTTGGTCATAATACTATGAGGTCTGGCTCGGCGCCTATAGCTCAACCGGCTAAGGCGCCAGCCACGTACACCTAAGGTGGCGGGTTTGAATCCCCAGCCCGGACCCGCCAAACAACGACGGCTGCAACTAAAAAATAGCCGGGCGTTGTGGTGGGCGCCTGTGGTCCCAGCTACTTGGGAGGTGGAGGCAGGAGACTCGCTTGAGCCCAGGAGTTGGAGGTTGCTATGAGCTGAGATGCCACGGCACTCTACCCAGGGGGACAGCTTGAGGCTCTGTCTCAAAAAAAAAAAAAAATACTATGAGGTCTGACAAGTCCATGAACTTGTCCTAAAAAAAGTGCCATATCCCATTACTAAATAGCATTATGGTCACCTTCAAAGTACTCTCCTTGGCCATCTGGTGACCATGATGATATTCAGCAATGAGGTATGCAGCACTTTTTCTAGGATGAGTTTATAAACCCCAATTGTCAGAACTCTTATTACGACAGCTTTGATGGCCATTCCAGAAAAAGAGCTCCAAAACTGATTTGAAGGATGAACTATGTGCATACACTGCTTCCCAGGAGGTACCAGAGGCGACTGTAATGACATTCAGCAATGAACTATGTAGCACTTTTTCTAGGATGAGTTCTCAAATTGTCTGACCTTGTGTATGTGTGTGTGTGTGTGTATAGTTGCCCTGATTTGCTGAAATATTATCAATACAAATTTTTACACCTTTGTTCATGAGAGATATTGCTGTGTTGCTTTCTTCTCTTATGATGTCTTTTTTGGAGGTTGATAACAGGGCAATGATGGCCTCATAGAACGAGCTGGGAAGTGTTTTCACCTCTTTGATATTCCTGTAAAGTTTATCTGTTTTGATGTATGTTGTGTACATGTATTAGTTTCCCAGGGTTGACATAACAACGTACCACAAACTAGGAGGCTTAAACAACAGAATTTTATTACCTCATAGTTCTGAAAGCTAGAAGTCTAAATCAAGATGTTGCAGGGTTGGTTCCTTCTGAAGGCTGTAAAGGAAGGATCGGCTCTAGACCTCTCTTGACTTGCAGATGACTATTTTCTTTTTTTTTTTTTGAGACAGAGCCTCAAGCTGTCCCCCTGGGTAGAGTGCCGTGGCATCTCAGCTCACAGCAACCTCCAACTCCTGGGCTCAAGCGAGTCTCTTGCCTCCGCCTCCCAAGTAGCTGGGACCACAGGCGCCCAC